>LBNU01009381.1:24928-49199 GCA_014162995.1 Artemisia annua | reverse complement strand
GGGGCTGCAGCAGGCTTAGACTTTGGTTGTTTAGGAGCTTGAGTACTGCTGGAGCTTCCAGACTTAGCACCTCTCTTGCTGCGAGTCTCCCTTATGTATATGGGAACTTTTTCGGTTTCATAAATGCCTACTCTCCCAGCTTTGTAGGCTAAGTCGTAGATTCGGTAGTTCGAAGATGCAAGAATCTTGTCATTCAGAAGATTGTCAGGTATTCTCAGGCCTGTGGTCCTTGGAGTGAACTGAATGGACATGACGAAAGCAATCTTGTCATCGTCCACAATGCTGTGCCTTGGTTCGGTACGGTCAAACATCCTTTGGCGAAACTCAGGAGTTTTGCCAAC
This sequence comes from Artemisia annua, assembly GCA_014162995.1. Taxonomy (NCBI): domain Eukaryota; kingdom Viridiplantae; phylum Streptophyta; class Magnoliopsida; order Asterales; family Asteraceae; genus Artemisia; species Artemisia annua. Next base: position 48,858 of record LBNU01009381.1, on the reverse strand, counting down.
GAGGTAGCAATGAGCATTTTGGTGAACCTTAAGAAAGGAATCATGGTTCGACCAGTAGTACGGATCTGAAAGATGATGTCGCTCATGAGTAGATCTGCAAAGTCAATGTCGGCCTTGCTCATCATCCCCCAGAATACTTGCAGATGGGATAGTCGGGGATGTTCATGACCACTCTTCCGTCCCGTGATAGATCTGATGATAAGCATGTAAAATGTTCTCCAAGGTTGAGGTAGATACTTGACGTTGAACTTGGACAGTATAAGCCTGGAGGATTCTTCTGTATCATAACCAAGCTCAATCATGTAGTCGAGTACTTCAAGCTCTGTCAACATCGGTTCATATTCATTGGAAGTAGGGAGCATTAGAACCGTCCTGAGAACATCTAGATCAACTTCCTATTCCTATTGTTCTAGAGTGACCTTGAATGAAGCATCATCCAAATTAACCTGAGCAGTGTGCCAGAACTGGTGAATGTAGAAGGTTGGAACAGAAGCAGACTTCGTAAGCATGCTCTTGCACGGATGTGCCAATAGAATGTCTTTGACGATCCGGCAAGAATCTTCTGTAATCCTGAGCTTGTTGAAGTCTATACGAAGATTGTTCTTGCCAAGGGTCACATGGTAGTCAGCTGGAACTACTTCACCAAGTGTTAAAAGTGAAAGATTCTGTGCGGGTGCGTTTTCTGCTTGTTGTTGTGGTTGAGCCATTGTGAACTGAAAATATGATGTCATAAGATCAAACATTCAACTTGTTAGTTTGTAAGTTAACGTACGAGTTTGATACTTAAGACCATTTCATTTTACATTTTGCCTGCAAGTATCATTAAGCTAGTGAGATGTTTGTTATGACGATGATAAATTGTATGTAATCTAAGACGTAACGTTAAGCATTCAAGGCACATAAAGCAAGTTAAGTACATCTAAGGAATTACATAAATATAAACATCCACAACTTAATGAAACAATAGTCACAAACATAATAATACAAGTTCACAAGAATACAACTTAGTTTTTATAAAGTTTACAAGTTATACAAACTTTTCAAAAATAAGCCTAAGTGTGGTCTCGATAAAATTGTAAAATTGTGATTTCGACAACTCTCCAATTCAGTGATCTCGATAACATTTGAATTGAGTGTTCTCGAAAACTTTCATATTGAAAGATTTCGATAACACGTATTTCAAATGTTCTCGATAAACAGTTGAATCCAAGGTTTGCGATAAACTTTGCATGATTTCGATAAAAGAGGTGATCTCGATAAAATCATGATTTCGATAACTTTTATGAAAATGATTGCGATAGATTATAAAGATATTTCGATAATTTTCATTATGAAGTATCTCGATAATCATACCGAATGATTTCGATAAAAGATCTCGATAAAATCACTTTGTCGAGAATTCTTATACAAGAACTCTCGAAATCATCTGTAGACGTACGTATGTGAAAATTTGTTGATTCCTTGTGTGAACCTGAGACAATTAATTGCAGAAACAAAGTTAAACACGCAAACAACAATCACATGAAAGATTTTGATAGGTATGTATAAGCCCTAAACTATCTAGATCACAAGCAAACTGAATTCATGTTGTTCTACCAATGAATACAAACAATTCAAGCATATATAAACAACTAATTAACACTGAAATGGCATAATCAACAACACAATGAGAAAACCCAAATTTGCGAAATCCGCAAGAACATCTAGATCACGTAAATCATGAATATGGAATGATTCAAGTACATAAACATGTTCTAATATCCCTAACACACATATCCCACCAATAATATCCAACAAAACATCACAATTTCTCATAAACCCAATTTAGCGAAAACCTATGATCATCGAAATCCAATAATTCATGTTAAAGGTTATGATTAGAGCTTGAAAACATAATAAGGATAGTTATAAACACAAAAGCCCTATATTCCTAGAGCGTGAGGGTTTCAATGTCAACTTCTGCCATGGTACCTGAAACTTAAAATTGATCGTGAGAAACTGAAAATAAAAATTAAAATTGCAAACTTAAATAAATTCCTAATAGCTCCCAGGCAGCAGCGCCAAAAACTTGATGCAGGTTTTACCGACCAGGTTTTAATATTTATAAGTTGCTCGTTTACCTAAGGTCTACCTAATGCACTATCGGGCAGTGTACCCGGTCGTGTGAGGTATAGCTAGTTGGTAAAGCCGAGGTCGTCCCAAGAGCTATGCGTGTGGAGTCTATCTAAGTTTAGTGTCACGTTTAAAAGGGTATTTATGATTGTAGAGATTAATTAACTAATAAATGTAAATGACAAGACAAGTAAATAAATAGAAGGAAATCAATAGGGAGGAGCAGTGTTAACCTAATTACTACTCTTTTTATTATCATGATTAGTTTTCTAGCAAGAGCATCTTATCGTTTCATCTGGGGGTTATATACTTTTATGATCAGAGGGTTAAATCACCTAAATCTATCTTACACCTTGTCCTATTCCCGCATATTGTAAACACGAGAGTTCATCGGTCGGCATGAACCTTCGAAGATGCAAGAATCATTAAGTACCTCAACTAACTTGGACAAGTCTAGCGGGATGCAGGTATTGGTCACATCTTACACCCCCTCTAACTTCTTTAAGCATATCGCATTGGTAGGTGGTCCTAGGGTTAATTCGCACATGTATGGTGATATTTCTATCACCTAGTTACATCCTCATTGGCTTGGGTCCTAGGGTTATGATGAGGCGAAAAATGTACCACTTTTGGGGGGTCATTTAAGCCCTAAATCGTAATTATTTGATCAAATATTGCCCTAAATCGTTCCTTTTGTCATTTTAGGTACTTTGGAGAAGAAATCTGGAAAAGGAAGCATTTTGGACGTTTTTGGAGCATAAAAGTGAAGAAAATGACAAAGTCTTTAATTCTGCTGGAACAGTACCCATGACGGCATCAAGGCATAGGATGTGACGCCGTCGATCTAGACAAACGGAGGTGGATGTGAAGATTTTCCTTGATAAGCCAGAATGGAATTTTGGGACTTAAAGGGGGACGGCGTCAAGAGGCCGTTAGGAAACCCTAGCACGACGAGGTTACGGCGTCACAACCCAAAGAGTGACGCCGTCAAGTCTGTATATCTATATATATTTTCGCAATTTTCATTCATTGTGTGGAACTTTTTAGAGAGGAACCCTAATACGAATTTTAGCAGCTTTTTCAAGGTTTTTCACCTTGTGATCTTCCATGTTACATTGAAGATAAGTTATCAATTAATCATTCAATATGTCTATGTGTTGTTTGATTTCTTGTTCTTGTCTTTTGTTTAACATGCTAGGATAGGTTTTCTTCGTGTTTGCTTAGATCTAATGAAACCCAACTATTAATTATTGGTTGAATGGTGTCTTATTAATTGTATTGGATGAATGTTTATCGATGTTAGGCTTAAGAAAACTGGCTAACCTCCTATACGGTAACTTGCTTGAACGTCTTCTGAAACATGATCGGATGTGTACTACGATTATATGGTTGTATTTAATGCATAAGCGAATTCTAGTGATCCCATGTTAGGAGCTTTTAGTCGGCTCGACATAGGAGTGAAGTAAGAGCTTATAGAGTTGGGGAAGTTCGTACACACCCCCACGACTGGTATTAAGGAATGAAACCCGTCATTCACACAATTATAACACACTAATCAACCGGTAAAAGATAGTTAGGGAGTAATGAAGTCTAAGTAAACACACTTCTCTCCATATTAGTTTTCACAACTATTTTATTTCCGTTTATTTTATATTATTTGCATTTATAGTTATTTGGGTTAGTTGACTAGCAACTAATTCCGCCCACTCCTTCAAACCCGAGATAAGTTTACTTGCTTTCCTAAAAACATAAAATATAAAAAGAATCTTCCCTCACCCTTAGACCTATTAGAGTAGTTCTTCAATCCTAATGACACTATTCCCCTAGAGAACGATCAATCTCCCGGTACTTGCCACTACACTATACTACATCGGTCAGGTACACTGCCTGGTGGGGATTGCAAGCCTCTTAAGATCCCTTGAGAGGTAAAACCTGTTGTAAGGTCGCAAAACCACGCATCAGTTTAATTCACCAAGCCTCTAAGGAACTACCAATCCTCAATACTACGAATACTAGAGTGTCCTAAGACTAGCCAAGAAAGTATACAAACAAGACGATAATAGATGCGAAGAAAACTAAATCATAATAACAACAATTTCATAACAAGGCTAACACCAAGAGGTGTTTAGCCACTCATATTTATAAATGCAGTAAAACAAGTGTTTAATATCACAAATGTAAACATGAATTGAATACAAATCAAAGGAATGAATAAACTTATGATTGGTGTGTGAATTCTCCCTTGGAAATGACTTGTATGCAGATTGAACTTCGTTCCTCCTGCTCCCTGAGTTCCTCCCAACTTCTGTGTGGTGAAAAGTGAATGAATAAACTCGGAATTAAGGCTGGTATTTATAGGCCCGACTTTGCCACGGTGTAGCTGAATGAGTTGCTACGCCGTAGCCTTTGTTAATCTCAACTATGCCATAGCTTGATCAAGTGCTACGGGCGTAGTTTCTTCCTTAGTTGCTTCTACAACGTAGTTATTTGGGAAACTACGCCGTAACTTCTTCTTTGGCCACGTGAGTTCTTTACTGCTCCGTTTTGGGGTCTACGCCGTAGGTAGAGAGTGGCCACTCCGTAGAGCCCTTTAATAAGTTACTAGGTCGTAGTCATGTTGAGCTATGTCGTAGTCCTCATAAGTTCTTGCTACGGCGTAGGTAGATAGAGTCTCTACGCCGTAGTTGGTGCAGAATCCGCATACTTCACATATTTTCTCTTTAGTCCTTCCATTTCCGTGTTTCTTCGTTCCTTAGCTCATCTTTACCCTGAAAACAGAATATAAATGAATAAGAGTATATATCCTAACATATTAATACAAAAAGATGAATAATTAAGGGGGAAATTAACACTTAAATCCTGGACGTATTTGATGTTATCAGATAGTTATGAGTATACCCCGGCTACCCCTACTCACTCATCCTCTGATTCTAATTCTCTGGAAGAATTTGCTCAGAACCTCTTAGTTGCCTTAGCTATAGAACCCTCCCCGAATGATCCCTATATGCAAGCATATAATGGTTATATGCAAACATATGGTGGTGATATTCCTACCGTACCCACTTTAACCCCTACTCCATCTATACCCCACTATAATACTCAAGATTACTATGTTCCCTAAGTAGTTTCCCCTGCCCATAAGAAAATACATATTATACCACCCTCACCTCCCCCTTAGGTTTGAAATAGGAAGTAGTTCTTATAAAAGCCTTTAGAAAGGCATGAGGAACAAATTGAGGATATACTTAGTCACCTTGATAAGTTGTCCTTAGGACATATTAAGGAAGTACAAAATAAGATTAGTGATCTAGGAAAATGTAAAGTTATAATCCAAAAACACTATAATAGGTTAGAAAACGAACTAGAGAAAACTCGTAATCAAATTTCTAATTTACAAAAGAAATATGAAGGACACTCTGATGAGGTAGTTACAGCTCATGTTAGACTTTCCACTATAGAAATGATCATCGAGGATATTAGAGATAGTCATAAGTCTGATATAAGGGATCTGTTAGAAGCAATCGAGGAACTTAAGAACAACAAAGAATCAAACTAGTAAGGTTATAGACTTAGTTTTATAGGTAGTTTAGTTATATAGGTAGTTTAATAGGTAGTATGTGTTATGTATTTACCTTGTAAGATATAGGAACAAGTCGTTATAGAAGTTATAGTTTGCCTATACTTAGTTTTCTTAAGTTACGTATCCTGTATTAGGATCCCCTATGAACCACTATAGGCCTACCTTAAGTTTTAAGAACTCGAGGTTATTAGGAATTTTAAAACAAGTAAACTTACCTAGGAACACTAAAACTTATAATAATTAGGATCTTTTAGTATCACTATGCTTTTAGAGGGGGGAAACGAACTTTCAAGGAATTTAGTAGATCTTATTAGGAAATCCGCCCTTTTAGTTTTAGGATTCCCTACCCATCCGTTACACTCTATTTCTTCGGTATCAGACAATTTTCTAAGAGTTAGAACTTGTATCTTCCGTCTATACGCGAGATTCTATTGGTTAGAACTTGCAAGAATGTCTATGTCGAACTTTAATCCCCATTATATTCGACTACAACATTATTCTTATCTCATCTTATCTTACGAACGTCTATAGAATGGCACATACGAGAGCCACTACTCCCACTACTCCCGCCATCACTCTAGAAGCCATCCGAAAACTAGTTGCTGACAGTGTAACTGCGGCACTAGAAGCTAGGGATGCTAATATGGCTAGAAACCCCGAAATTCATGTGGTGAAGAAGAGTAACTACAAGGAATTTATGAGATGTCAACCCTTCAATTTCAAGGGGACAGAAAGGGCCATAGGACTGATTCACTGGTTTGAGATGAGTGAATCAGTATTCTCCCATAGTAACTATACTAAGGATTGTAGAGTTAAGTTTGCTACCGGTACTCTTACAGAAGAAGCTTTGTCCTGGTGGAACTCGTATGCCCAGCCAATAGGAATTGAGGAGGCATATAAGCTAACCTAGACTGAATTTAAGAAACTCATGATTAGGAAATACTGCCCTCGAACAAAAGTCAAGAAAATGGAAGATGAGTTCTACAACTTTACAGTAAAGAGGAACGATGTTAAAACTTATATTAGGAGATTCCAAGAATTGGCAACTTTGTGTCCCACAATGGTGCCAACTACTGAAAAGACGATAGAAGTTTCATCGGAGGTTTACCCCGAAGTATCGAAGGAAATGTTACTGCCTCTAAACCACAAACTTTAGAGGAAGCCATTAACATTACTTTGAGGTTAATGGATCAAGTAACAAAGCACAAATCTATGCCAGAGCCCAACGATAATAACCGAAAGTTCCACGATGGGAGAGCTTTCGACAACACCAACCCCTATCCTCAACCAAACCCAAGGCAAGAAGCTGCTAGAGCTTACGCCGCCACTCCAAATGAGGGAAGTTGTTATTTTGGGAAAGCCCCTCTGTGTGAGAGATGTGCTTTGCACCACACAGGGCCTTGTTTCATCAAATGTACTACATGTAACAAGGTGGGCCATCAGGCAAAGGATTGCAGGCACAAAGGACCAGCCACTAGGGGCAATCCGTCACTAGTAACGGTCATTTGTAATGCTTGCGGAGAAAAAGGACACTATGCAAATAGATGTCAAAAGAAAAATACTGATGGTGCCCAGGGAAGAGCTTATATGTTGAGGAATAGGAATGACCAAGAAGATCTGAGCGTAGTCACGGACTTAGGATCTAACCCTTTGCCTTAGGTATCTATTCTTACCCTCGCACACCAACCCTAGTTAAAATCACGGGACGAGATTTTCTTTTAGGATGGAAGATTGTAGCAACCCAATAACTTCCCCACTAGTTTCATATAGGTTAGCTAAGCCCTACTAACTTAACTTAGGCCCTTACTAAGCATTATCTAGGTTAGCTATACCTATATCTATTTCCCGAGTGAAATTTTTGCTTTATTATATCACTATTACCTATATGACCTTTAGACAGGCTCACGTATCCACCTATGCCCAACATCACTATGTTTACATCATGTAAACATCCCAGTATGTCAAGTCTAGGTTATAAACATAATTTCACTAAGTAATCTATCACTCTAGTACACTATATCTATCAAAAACCCTAATCAAACCCTAATTGCACCTTATGTGTTTACGGTTATCTCTAAAACCCTAATTGCTTATCTAAACTAGTTTGAAAGTGTTCAAGGCATTGGAATTAGTTACATTAGCAACTATAGGATATCTTAGACTCACTATACCCTAGTACAACTCCCTAGAACTTAGGTACAAGTCCCTTAAGCACAAAACCCTAAATAGGTCATAAAGTCCCGGAATTAGGTCTAAACTATCCCAAATCTTTACCATAAGCTACCACCACTTATTATAAGCCTCCTAGGACTTAATATTAGTCACTAAAAACTCATAGGACCCTAATCTAGGCACTAAACCCTAAGCTAAACCCTAATCTCTCACTATGTAAAACTAGGTCTAAACTAAACCTAAACTAGTCTAAACCTAAACATAAGTACCTTAAACTCCTAAACCAAGCACCCTAGCACCTTGACTACCCTAAGCACCCTAGCAAGCACCTCCCTAAGTAGCATAAGGAGGTGATCCACCTCCTTGTCACCCTTTTAGGCCGTGGCACAAAAACAACCACAAACACCCTAGGCAACCCCTACCTACTTCTAGCCACCATTAGTCACCCTTATAGCTCCCATGAATCACCCCTAGCTGCCCTTAGTCACCTCCCCCCCCCACCTTCTTGACACCTAGTACCCCATTTCTTGCCCATTACTCCAAACGCACCCTATAAATAGCTCGACATCCCTTCCCATTTGAAATCACACCTCCTCTCTTCTCTACCTTATAATTTCTGTATTACTAGACCCTTAGAAGCCTTAGAAGTCGAGTGGTATAGCCTATAACCCTTGTTGAAGTCAAAACCTAGTCGAGAAACCCTAGAAATCTCGTTAGACCTCTCCTTGACCACGTAAGCTTAATCTTTGATCCTATTAGCTTTAGTACCGACCTAGGATAGATATGCTATGCCTTAGAACCCCTAGGAACCTAAGCTAGAGCCTTGATCATTTTCTTTTACAACTTTTCATTTTAAAACCCTAATTTTGGATGAATTGTTGTTTATGTGCTAAAATTCCTTATCTTGTGCTATATGTTAGTTTAGGTAACTTAGTTAAGCATATATTAGTTAAACATAAGCTAGGAAACTCTTTTGTTTCATAAAAATATAGTTTACATGACTTTAGGACTAGTTTTGCAAATGTTTTCATGCATAAGGGTATATATGGTAAATTTCTGAAAATATGAAGTCTGTGGACTATTTTTGACATTTCTTAGAAGTAATAAGTATAAGGACCCTTTTTGCAAAGTTCTAAAATCTTAGGATAAAAAGTAAAAGAGTTATAAACTTATAAGGACTAGTTTTGCAAATATTGTTAAGTTAAGGGTATAAAGGGTAAATATTGAAATTTATATAGTATAAGGACCATTTCTGTCATTTCTCTAAAATATATAAGTATAGGGACTAATTGTGTGAAATTTAGAAAGTTAAATGCTTAATATATATATATATATTTGAAAGTTTAGGGTAGAAATTGTAAATATGTGAAATTGAAGGGTATAAACGGACTATTTTCATATAATTATCAAAAACATATTTTTAGTTAACAACATAACACAATACTAGGGAGCTTCATGTGAGGGGTTTCATTTGGGTATTCGTTTTAACGAGTTTGCTGGGTTTACGATTTAAAGTGTCCTGGCTCCTCAAACGTTTACTACATGACCTCTGGATTATGATGGCCCGAACGGTGTTATATTATATCTAATACCTTATAACAACATGAAACAATACTAGGGAACTTCATGTGAGGGGTATGTACTTCTGAATTATGATGGCCCGAACGGTATTATGTTAAGTAACATAATACAATACTAGGGAGCTTCATGTGAGGAGTATGTACTTCTGAATTATGATGGCCCGAACGGTGTTATGTTATATCTAAATCTAGAAACTCTAAGAGTGATTATTTGAGAAAACCTAAACTAGGACTTGACATACACACACCTACACTACCCCCAGGATACGTGAGTAAGCTGTCTAAACCCCTACCCTACTTACCTTAGACCCAGGTAGGTTTTTATAGCCTCACTTTTAAATGCTTTACAACCTTGTGAAGGGGATACATGCTTTAAACCTAATACAAGTCTTTTTCTTTGGTTATTGCACGAGTGTTACTATCTGCCACCATTACCTAACTAAATTCATGAACTTAATCACTTGTGCGAGTGAACACGAATATAGTTGATAGATCTATTGGAGTTTGACAACTCCCGTTGGTTTGCCTGTGTCTTGGGTACCATAAGTACTATATTTGAACCCTCTCTAAAGGATTAACTTTGGCAAGTTATCCTTTCTGTCCCATCATGGTTTGGTCTGCAGACCCCATGATCTGAACCTGTTAACGTGTGATTCATGAGCTTAGTGCAATAACCTTATCTCTCTAAAAATTTTCCATACATAGAGTTTCAGCTGAACCCTGTGGAACTTGTATTCACTCTATATCTAGGTAAACCTATGACTCTCACTCAACCTTAGTGTTGATTCTTTAAGCATGTTATCCTAGGTATATGAGCACTTTAGGAACCCTGGCACGGTGTGGCACTGGACATGAGGACGTCCAGACTAGTTATCATTCATCTTTTACTTTAAAAACGTATCTTAGGGACCTCTCTTTTGGTAAAACTACATCTTTTACTGTAAAAACTCTGATGAATAAATGAATGATAAATCCTTTTTTCAAAAACGTCTCTTTTCAAGTCGTTTTCTATTATCATGTCTTTGTCCATGAAGTAATACCCCAGATCTAAATTTCGCTGTGATCTGTGAGAAATGGGGGTGTTACAACAATAATTATACTAAGTATTGTCGGATGTCGGTTTAAGTTAGATGTATGTATAATGCAGTACGCGGAATAACCTATCTAGTTATTTGTAACAGTAAATTTACTTAAAATTAAGTAAAATTAAATAATTAAATAATGACCTCAAAATTGTGAATTGTTACATCCAAGGTTAGATAGATAATTCAAAAACACGTAAGTTAGTATAGTGCTCTTCAATAAAGTGACCACGTGAGAAGTAAGTATCACCAGGAACAATAGGGTACCGTAGATAAATCACATAAATTAGTTGATACCACTTAATGCATGTTTGTAACTGAATAAACCGATAAATTACTTCAGGGATATAGGTTGCATGCACAGATCTAGGTAATGGAGAAATCAAGTATAGTGTACCTTAGATAGAAGTGCATGTCTGTGTGTATCTGATATCACTAATGTATTACATTAAATCATTGCACGAATAAACAGATAACTAAATAATGTAGTAGAAGTAACGTGGTTAGCACTCCTTTCTCCAATTGATCAAAAACTTAGCATAATTAGTTATTAGTTTTATTTACTTTTATTGTGTAGTAATTTATTTATTCTTAAAATTAAAACCCCCTTTAAAAAGCTGTAAAATTCACTAGGTTAGTTTAGACAACACTACTCCAGCGAACGACTCGTACCTACCACACTAGCTACATTGATCGGGTACACCGCCTTGTACCCCTGTTAGTGTTTGTCTATAGGTTAGTTTCAGCAAAATATAAATTTAAAATTTGGTAAAATAAATAGACCTATTTGAGCACATCAACAGTATATCAATATTAATGGACCAAGCCCAATAAATACATGCTCGAATCAAGCCCATTACCAAGGCTATCAATAAACACTTGATAGCGGCCCGACTTAAATCCCAGGCCACGCAAGGCCTGATAAAAACTCGTCAGGCTATACTAAGCACACAGTACTACTGCTCCCCAACTACCACCCAATCGTTAAGATTTATCATTTGACACTGTACATTAGGAATGCACGACAAACACCACTTTGTACGAGCAAAGGAGGATAGTCCAGCTGTCCCTCCTTGTCTGCTCCTCGGATGATCAACACCTAGCTCCATAGCATCCGTTGATCATCCTGCAAGGGTTTATCACTAAACCCTACTCGCCTATCTACAAATAGAAGGCAACACAAACAACTTCCCAAGTTTCACACACTTGGGCAAATACTGCTTTAGAGCAGAAAAGTATGGTGTTTGTTTAAGTGTTACTCGAGTTTCTTGATCTTCATCAATCTCATCGAGTCCGTACCGTTCTACACGGGAAACTAAACAACAAATTAAAACAATTCTCATCCCATCTCTTTAAACCGATTTACATACCATACGTAAATATTTACAAAAATATGCTACAATTTATTTTATTGAGATGCTTGCAATGTTCCTCCATCAAGGACAATTTACTAAGGTTAATTGTTTGGTTGCATTCGTTATCTAATCTATATACTGATCATGAGTTCGATGAAAATAAAGGAAGCTTTATTAGCAAAACAGAATAGGAAGAGGTCATGCAAATTATTTAACCGTTTGGTAAGATTTATATGTGATTTATTCATAAGCCCTCATATTCCCAATTACATATGTTTATTACTCTTCTTAATCTGGTCTATTTAAGATTAAACTAGGTTATAACTTTATAAAATGGAAATCCGATGTTATAACGAATTTTGGTTTTATGGCAGTGTAGTTGTTTTGCAAACTGAAGACCATGTCCATCGGTTGGTACAACCTTCATCTTCCTCATTTTTATGTTAACTTTTTGCTTAACTTTTGGATTTTATTTTACATTATTAGTTTTATTGGATTTCCATGTCATACGGTGGTGATGATGTGCGATCTTCATTTGATCTGTGCCTTTTTCTTTTTTTCTTTTTGTTCTTTGTTTAACTTTTTTGTTGTTTTTTTGATTTGTAGTTTTACATTTTTTTTAGAAACGCAACTTGTTGTTTTACATTATTCTATATGGCTTAGGTTAACAATACTTGTAACTGTGTATTTATAACATGTTGCTTTGATAAACCTCCAAGTAAAAACATAAATGTACTCTTAGTTTTGCAAGTATGTTGATCTTGTATGTAGATAAAATCTCAATCGGACAATATGGAGTTATTTTATCTATACTTTGTATAAAAGAAAAACCCTTAAAGTGAAAAAATTAAGTAAACTATATATGGAAACCATAAACTTTTATCATAATTTTCGTTTATAACATATCTTATTTTCATTCAGTTTAAATAGTGTTAGTGATTAACCAATGTTTTGAAAACCGGGACTCTAATCAACCCGGTCGAGTCACCGGGTTACCGGTTCGACCATCGGGTCAACCCGGTCTTCAAAAAAATTAAATTTATATATATTTGGAATGATACAAAACAAAAGTATATATATCTCAAAAACCGGGTTGATCCGGGTCACTTCAAACTCGGCGGGTCTAAGTTGGTGTTGAAAATATAAAAACCGGTTTAATTTGACCCGTTTTTCGACTGGAACCGGCCAGGTCGAACCGGATTATTTTTCGTTTATAATGCATAAACATTTTTTTTGTATCATTACAATTATCTGCTGCTATAAAATCTCTTTGATATGCAATATATAAATCTCAACAGTTTTGCAAGTATGTTTATCTTGAGAATGAGCTTTTAATTGCAAGATATGTTAATCAAATCTCAACCGAACGATATAGGTTTCCTTTTTTCTTTTTTTTTAAACAAGTATTTATATCACACAATATACATTACAATCTATCTTACACATTATAAGCAAGATTTAAACTCATAACCATTTGATTGAGGATTTCTCGCACAAAATAAAATACTATTAAGAAACAAGCCTTCTAATAATGTAAAACTTATTTTATGTTTACAATATATAAATCTTAACAAAAGATGATTTGTGTTGACATGTCCCGATTCCACTACAAGAAAAAAGCCCTATAGTGACAAAAGTGATTTCGTCACTAACAATGTAAAACCTGATCACTAAACCGTTTAGTGACCAAATCCAAGTCGTCACTAGTCGTCACTATAGCTCCGTCACTAAGTCAATTAGAGACGAAATTGTACATGGTCACTAATCTGTGACGAGATAAGTGGTCACTATTTAACCCTGTTAGTGACGAAAAAATTCGTCACAGTACTTATAGTGACAAAAAAATCGTCACTATTTTTTACTATTAGTGACAAAAAAGTGGTCACAGGTTGCTGTATTAGAGACCAAATAGGTGGTCACTAAAACGAGGATATAACCAAAAAAAATCTGTACCAATTTTCAATATACAAACGAACAGGAATCTAAATATTTGTAGCAATGCTAATTTAACAAATTAACTTCATTCACAAAACCCAAATACGTTGCTGAAATTCAATACAAACACAACTCATAACCTATCAAATTCATCCGGCATGTGATTTCTTCTCTAATCATCACAAACATGCCTTCCAACACACATATAATGTTAAAACGTTTAACATTATGAGCAACTACAAGTATTTGTGTCGAAGCATAGATGTCCTATTCTGTGTAACCTGCTCTCATCCTACAAAGAAAACATAACTTAATTTAGACACATGAATATTTGCACTTTATTGGAATGTTAGAACACTAAGAGTAGCTACAAATGTATAAACGGATACCATGCACATTCCTCAATTAACTTGAAGAGTTTTGGTTCTCCTAAAAGCTTAATTCATTACCTTGAAGCAGGGAGACTACTATTGTCAAAAGTAAATATCCATAGCTATCTAACATATATTAGTTTTCCAAACTATATGGAAATCAACCTAAGGTTACCATATTGATGACGGAAGCTAATGACACAAACTGTTTCAACACACATAAATCATTCAGGTACATGCAACAACGATTAAATGTTGCAAGTACTTGTATACAATTGAAGATCATTCGGTCCTTCTGTTTCAACAAGCTGAAAATTAACATAAAGACATGAGGGAATACATCTAACCTGCATATTCACAGGTCAACTAATCATTGGTATTCCCCTTATCACATGAAAGAAGATCAAGAACCACCAATAAGCATCTGGTCTTCACTGAAAGACAAGCATATAACTGGTGGCCGGTCCATCATGCATCCTGCACATATCATTACAAAAACTTACTAGCATACATGTAATAGTAATCATTATAGCACTTTCTATGATATACCTATAATTACAGCCTAATAACAATTTAGTACACCCAAGCCTCTAGTTTTCACTACTAAAAGAGAGACGTTTGGCTACATGGCAAGAGAAAACACAATGAATAGGCTCCTGGTACACTAACGATATGTAAGTACGTCCTTCTAGTGATAGATTAATTAGATTAAAAAGGTAACAAGTTTCAATAACATGTGTCTAATTGCCCCATTAGTAGCAATTCAGGGGGAAATTGTTTACTGGTCACGACCCGACCCATATAAACAGTTATCCATTCTCACCCAAACCTATTTAGTCAGCCTACTTGACCTGCCCATTTGGCTACTCTTAATGGAAACAAACATATGCTAGGAGTATCTTGGAAACTGACCTTTTTTTCCTTTCTGTAATTCAACTTTGTTCATCAAAAAGCTAACCTTAACTTCCTAATCACAGTTGTCAAAGTGAGTAGGCTTTTATTTATGTGGCTACCTTCCTTCAGTCTAGCACCATCGACGTTAGTTTGAGCTGCACGCTCACTGCCAGCAATATCCACAAGACTCTGCAGGATTTTTATGGAGATAAGAAACAACTAAGAAGGAACAATCATATAGAAAATATAATTTAATAAAGCAAACATACCAAACTCGCTAAGAGAGATCTTCCAGGTCCTAATGTATAATGAAGACTGCTATCAATAATCTGAAAAGTAGAGCCATTAAACAATCTCATAAGGTGAGATCTTTGCATAAGTTTGCACATACAGTAATGCAACTATGTAAGCCTAACAAACATAGTTACACAAACAACTGCAAAAAACATGTTCAAAACATTATGATAGTTTAGAATACTTGTCTTAATGTATGGTAGCAAGTAGCAACCAATAAATATCATATCATTTGCAGAAACTAGCTATGCATACATCCATATATAGGACCATAGCAAGAACTAACCACATGCATCAATACATTAACAAATAGTTGGATATTTTTTACGGGTGTACTCACCATTCATTCGTGCCCGGAGTTACGGTGCTTGTTGCTCAAAAGGACACTATCCTAGGCTTACCTAGCATAAGACAAGAACATGGTACAATCAATAGTATAACTAATGCCAAAAGGCAGGGGCTATTCTAGTTGTCAAATACTACGATTAACAATGTGCAATAGATTATATGGTGTTGAAGTGTATTATATCAAGTATAACTTTCATCGGCAATTAAAAGAAACTAAAAGCAGAGCGTGTATGTAGAGTTTATTGTAGAGAAAAATATTGACAATTTACTAATTTAGTGATTGTAGTTATGGAAAAGTCATCATATCTTAAACAATTTGGAAATACCTAGTTATGACGGACAGGAAGTTCATCATTCAGAAGCAGCAGACAGTATATTAAGGAAAACCTGAAAGAAAGATGATCTACTATAAGAATCACAACTTAAAGATGATTGAATGATACAACTAAAACCGAGGTGGAAAATTAGCAGTTCAAGTGGGTAGGCGAACATGCCACAAAATTTCAAGTTGGGTTGAACGGAAACAATTTTTACACGAAACTTTTAAAAAAATTGTAATCAATTTATTGGTTAAAGACATGGCTTTCCATTAAGGGAAGGGTTTCGTACTTTCGCATTCGCACATTGTTCACCTATACACCAAGCTATATTAAAGTGACAGCTGCAACAAGTTCTTTCAACGAGTCTAATGTGAGCGTTTGTTAAAATAACATTAGCTACGAGAATCAACTCAAGAACCAATGCTGAATAGGTGACAAAAGTCAATTCGTATTAAGTTGCGCCTATCATATCTAAATTTGTTAACCATCAGAACCCCAACTTGCACCAGCAAACAACACTCATTCAATCCTACACTTATATGTTTCTGGTCAGATATACCAGCAAACAACGCAAACGACTCCATATTGTTATTCGAAACCAAAGTAGAGTACCATTGTCACCAAAGACTATAGCAAATTTCTGGTCAGATATATTTCCATAGATCAATTATCAATTTTAAGATAAATTATCAATTTCCAGTGAAACAGCTGTAGTCTCATAGTAATAAAAGTAAATACATAGCTATATACTTTGTATTTGCTTGGGCTTACTACAGTGTCACTTATGCGGATTCCCTGAAGCTTTACTCTAGTTTAACCCTCAAACAAGACAATAAGTTGATAACAGCGTGTAATTTTGCAGACTTAAATCAGAGTAGTGGATTGCACCCGCAAGTAACGTTATAAATTTCTAAAGCAACAACACAATAAAGACCTGTTGTGAAGTCAGATTTTATGTTTCTTTCCACCACTGCTCAGTTAATTTCAGTACAACTTTGTCTATCTACTCATTCATATAATACAGATTAAAGCTTCAGATATTTGTTTTGCATTTGCTCATTGATGATAAACATTTGCATTTGCTCAGTTCACAAGTTCATACGAAAGTTACAAGTTTCAACACAACGTTGCAAGACTTGTTAGCTTAGCATTGTGTAAACTCATGTGGTTTATACATCATTTGATTGTGTATTTTCATTAGTGATCGGTTAGTATTTTAGTCCTTAAAATACATAGTGTGACGGAAGTGGTTGTACCTTTGTAAAAGAACTCGACATCTAGCTTTGTGTCGGTAATCTTGTGTAAGCGACGTGTAAGGTTTTCTGTGCCGGTGAAAGGAGCTTGTTGACTAGTGATTGAAACTCTTGAGTTGGATACTCGGGGCGTGGAGTAGGGTAAGGAAAAAGAGGCCTTGTAGCCGAACCACGATAAACATTCGTGTTGTGGTTTGATCATTTCTTACTTTATACTTGCATATTACTTATTGTTAATTAGTTTCAATTGTTGATTACATGTAAAGTTTTCAAAGATAAACAAGTTAAAAACTGGTAAACTTTTCAACCCCCTTCTAGTTTTCCACAATTGGCATCAAGAGCTACGTTATTCAAGTTTTTAAAATATATTGTGTTTTAAAACTTGAAACGATCCATGGATTTTGAAAATTACAAAGAAGGGCTATATATGCAAAGACCACCACTATTTGAAGCTAATGGTTTCATATATTGGAAAAACCGCTTTCAAACGTACGTGAAATCAAAAGATATAGATCTATGGTATATAATCATTGAAGGTAATAACATAGCTACTTTTAAGGATGGTACAAATGGTAAAGATGAGGATAGCTCTTTTACCAAACATAATGAAGATCAAAAGAAATTGATTGCTTAAAAATAATGAGGCTAAAATGATGCTTTACAATGCTTTACCAAAGAAAGAATATGAAAGAGTCTTTATGTGTAAAACCGCTAGAGAAATTTGCCAATCTTTAATAGTCACTCATCAAGGGAACTCACAAGTTAAGGATAACAAAATTGATCTTCTTGTTCAACAATATGAACAATTTACTATTCCCGAAGATGAGATTATTGATTGTGCTTTTGCTAGATTTAACACTATTATTACTTCACTTAAAGCACTTGATGAATCTTTTTGTAGCAAGAATTTTGTCAGAAAATTCCTTAGAGTACTCCATCCGAAGTGGACGGCCAAAGTGACGGAAATTGAAGAATCTAAGGATCTTTCAAGCATGTCACTTGACAAGCTAATTGAAAACTTCAAAGTTCAGGAAATGGTAATGGAAAAAGATTCGGAAATAGTTAGTATAACACCCCCATTTTCAGGTTTGCAGTGGAAGGGTCATAGGGTGCTATATATCGATCACATAGTACAAACATAATAAACAAGTTTCATACAAGAAATATTTAATAAAAATAAACCTTAAAAGGTTATTATATTTTACATGAAGTCCCAAAAGTTTACTTCACAAGTTTGAAAGATACATAGATATGATAATAAAAGTCTTTAACATTTTAGTACATCATAAAAACATTTAAAAACATGAGCCATCTTTAATCGATAATCTTTCCTTGCGCGGCCCATCCAAGCTGAGGTACTTACGGACCTGAGATAAAACATGCTAAAAAGTCAACAAAACTGTTGAGTGAATTCATAGAGTTTAGTAATAATAAAGTGAATACAAGTATCGTTCATCGGGTAACAAGTATGATCAGTACTTGTCGGTTATTAGATTATAACATAGAGCTCATGAAACCGAACCTTAACGAAGTTTATCATTTGCCCCGGTAGGGTAATATTTGCCATTTACCTCATATTCTCAATATTATATGACCGTTGAAAGATGAGAGCTACTCATTCGGCCAGGCTGGTCAATGCCCAATATGCATATTTATAATATTAGCATTTACACAAAATTAACGGTTCATGATGGGGACTTAATTGGCAAGAGTTACTCATTATCTTATAATCATGTATTCGGGTCAAGCATACCAAAAAGCTACTTGTATTCATTTTGTAAAACTAGCATGTATCCCCCTCGCGAGGTTTATAAATCATTTAAAAGATTAAAAGGGAGGCTATAAACTCACTTGTAGTATTGGAGCTAAGAGTAAGGAACGGATGTGTCAAATAAGGCGCGTTCACAAGCCGCAACCTATCATGATTAAATATTTTCTAACTTAGATTTAATAAAGATGTTATGAATGCAAATGTATATGTCATTTATACCACTCTTTTGTACTCAAAAATATATTGTTGTCGAAAATATAATTTTACATCTTCGTATAAGGTAATAATGAATATTACTTGTTGTTGGTATTTTTAGTGAAACAATAACTTTCGAAAAATCATAACTAATTCGTTATAAGTCCGTTTTTCAAGAATTTTATATCCCCGGTTAGCTCTAAACAAATACTAATACATTTTTATCATGTTGGTACATTTTAATGAAGGTTAGGGACCTGTTTTCATTGAAAACTTTATTACATCAGCAACATAAATTTCAGATTTTATAAGAAACACTAGTAACTTGTTTCTAGCGTAAATTTCTCGTTTCAAACTCATTTTAGTCCGTTCTTTTTGCTATGGTTTCCTTTTAGTCTTAACTTTCTGAGTACCTTGTCAAAAATAAGTCATGAGTTGCTGAGTTTTCCAGAATTTAGAAAAATGTCCAGGTGGTCTCAAAATGGTTAAACATAATTTGGTATAACTTGTTTTTAGCATAACTTTTTCGTTATAAACCCGTTTTTACCCGTTCTTTCGGCCATGGCTTCATCTTAAAATGTATTTTCTTTATCTTAGGTCAAAAATGGGTTCCAACCTACTGAGTTTTCTGTATTTTCAAATTATGACCAGAAGCTTGTTTTTAATGTCCATTAGGGTTTTCTCATCCTATAACTATTCTAATTTCACCATCAATTCAATCCAACAATCCCATAAACTACCATACACCTCCTCAAGGTGTCATGGGTTCCTAATAAACATCAAAACATCACCACACCAAAACTCTACATATCTATATATCAAAAGTTTAATAA
Organism: Artemisia annua; assembly: GCA_014162995.1. Classification (NCBI taxonomy): domain Eukaryota; kingdom Viridiplantae; phylum Streptophyta; class Magnoliopsida; order Asterales; family Asteraceae; genus Artemisia; species Artemisia annua. The sequence goes on along the minus strand of LBNU01009381.1, from coordinate 28,763 downwards.
AACATAAGATTTGAGTGGTACAAATTTCATCTACTTGCATGCATATATAATTTAATTAAAATGTGGTAGAAATATACCAAGAACCATGAAAGTATAATAATTTACTCACTTGGAAGATTACTAGTTATTTAGCAAGAAAACCTTAACTAATCCATAGGTTTATATTTCAAAACCTTGTAATGGATATCTATGAGTACTTGTATAAACTTGTATATAGTTGTTCTTGCAAAATCTTGATCTCTTGTGGTGTTTTGATATGGAACGAGCCAAGGAGAAGAGTAGAGAGAGCAAGAAGATTTTTGGTGATATAAATTATGATACATGCAAAGTTTGGTAGAGGTTTTTGAGTTAGTGGAAATGTGGTGGTAAATATTTGTGTACAAGTGTCCCTAAGGACTTCCTTGGCCGGCCACATTGCTAGGAGTGGGGCAAAGTTATAAATTTTGTCCCACTTTGTTTTTACGGGGTACCGTTTAGTGCATAGCTCGAGTAGTTTTGACGTTTTCGGGTACCGGGTTAATTAGAAATAATTTTTAATGGTACCATAGTGATGAAATACTATTGTAAAAATTATGAAAATATAATTTTAGTAGATGATGAGTTTTTCAATAACTTTCACATTATTACTACGAATGCTTTCGTAGTTATATGTTTTTGATAGTTTTAAGTAATTAGTTCCTAAAATAAAAGTGAAAGTAACTTTTTAAATTAGGATTTCAAGGAAAAAAAAATAGTGGACTACAAGAAATGTAGAGTTGACATATATAGTCGTAGTGAAAGAATTGGATGTTCACGGATAACTTTCTACGAAGTTGGTTTATTAGAAATGGAATAGTTATTAAATAAACTATTATTTAAAATATAAGACATGAATTTTTGAGAAATGTCACAGCACGTACCACTTAGGAGAGCTCCGTCCCGGAGCTTAACTCGTTTTATCTCCTAACGGCTCATCGGTGAAAAGATGAGGATACTTTCCCCGGATTTGATCTTCGCGCTCCCACGTGTACTCTTGTCCTCGCCGGGTATTCCAACGAACCTTGACAATGGGGATGCGACTTTGCTTGAGTTGTTTTACTTCACGATCCATGATCTCCACAGGTTCTTCTATGAAGTGTAGCTTGTCATCGATCCGAAGTTCTTCTAATGGAATGATAAGACTTTCATCCGACAAACACTTTTTGAGGTTAGAAACGTGAAAAGTGTTGTGAATGCCTTGAAGTCCTTCAGGTAGCTCTAATTTGTACGCCACCGGACCAACTCTAGCTAAGATCTTGAATGGTCCGATATATCGTGGACTTAGCTTTCCACGCTTACCAAAACGAATTACACCTTTCCATGGCGAAACCTTGAGCATAACTTTATCACCTACATTAAACTCCAAAGGTCGGCGTCTAACATCGGCATAACTTTTCTGGCGGCTACGGGCAGTTAACAAACGGTTCTTGATTTGAACAATCTTCTCCGTTGTTTCACGAATCATTTCTGGCCCTGTGAGTTGAGTATCTCCAACCTCACTCCAGCTAACGGGTGATCTACACTTTCGTCCGTAGAGAGCTTCGAACGGTGCAGCCTTGATGCTTGCGTGATAACTATTGTTGTAGGAGAATTCGACTAATGGTAAATGTCGATCCCAACTACTTCCAAAGTCAATCACACACGCCCTTAGCATGTCTTCTAGAGTTTGTATTGTTCGCTCGCTTTGACCATCCGTTTGCGGGTGGTACGCCGTACTCATATCTAAATTCGTATCCAACGCCTTCTGAAGTGACTTCCAAAACCCCGATGTAAATCGGCTATCTCTGTCGGATATAATTGAAATAGGCACACCATGTCTACAAACAATCTCTTTCAAGTATAGCCGAGCAAGTTTCTCCATACCATCAGTCTCTTTTATTGGTAGGAAATGAGCAGATTTCGTCAAGCGATCCACAATGACCCAAATTGCATCATACCCACTTGGAGTTCTAGGAAGCTTAGTGATGAAATCCATGGTGATTCTTTCCCATTTCCAAATAGGAATATCGGGTTGTTGAAGAAAACCGGCTGGCTTTTGATGTTCCGCCTTCACTTTCGCACAAGTTAGGCACTTGCTAACATAGGTGGCAATCTCAGCCTTCATATTGGGCCACCAATACAGTTGTTTCAGATCGTGGTACATCTTATCTGAACCCGGATGAATAGAATATTTGGATTTGTAAGACTCGTGCATGATTAAGTCTCTCAAACCTCCAAATAACGGTAACCAAACACGATTACCAAAACATCGGGTTCCATCGGGACGAGTCTCAAATATTGGTTTGATCCCCTGCCCGAGATTCTTGGCTTTCACATTTTCTTCTTTTATTGCTTCTTCTTGAGCCTTAAGAATTTGTTCTGGTAACTTCGGGAGAATTTTGGTTGTCATAACTAAGGATCTAACACGTAATGGTTTTGCCCTTTCCTTTCGGCTCAAGGCATCAGCCACCACGTTTGCTTTCCCTGGGTGATAACGAATATCACAATCGTAATCACTTAGGAGTTCGATCCATCTTCGTTGTCTCATGTTAAGCTCTTTTTGATCAAGGATGTAATGGAGACTCTTGTGATCGGTATACACCGTACACTTCGTACCATACAAGTAGTGTCTCCATAGTCTAAGAGCAAAAACTACAGCACCCAATTCTAGATCATGAGTCACATAGTTTTCTTCATGAGTTCTCAATTGTCGAGAAGCATATGCTATGACCTTTTTTCGTTGCATCAATACTGCTCCAAAACCTTTATTCGATGCATCACAATAGACTACAAAATCTTCCGCCCCATCCGGTAGTGCCAAGATAGGTGCGCTACAAAGTTTTTGTTTTAATGTTTGGAAAGCCTCTTCTTCGTCTTTACCCCACTCATACTTCTTATTCTTCTCGGTCAGCTTGGTAAGAGGTTTGGCTATTATAGAAAAACCTTCAATGAATCTTCGATAATAGCCAGCAAGTCCTAAGAATTGCCTCACTTCTGTTGGTGACTTCGGTGCAGTCCAATTTTGGATAGCTTCAATCTTCGAAGGATCCACATGAACACCTTTACTATTGATCACATGGCCGAGAAATTGTACAGATTCTAGCCAAAATTCACATTTCGAGAACTTGGCGTACAATTGCTCCTTTTTGAGTAACTCCAAAATAATCTTCAAGTGTTCTTCGTGTTCCTCTTTGCTCTTGGAGTAAATCAGAATATCATCAATGAATACAATTACAAACTTGTCGAGATACGGTTTGCACACTCGATTCATCAAGTCCATGAATATCGCTGGTGCATTTGTCAATCCAAACGGCATCACTTGGAACTCGTAGTGACCATACCGAGTTCTAAATGCAGTAATTGGAGTGTCTTTTTCTCGGATGCGGAGCTGATGGTAACCTGATCGTAGGTCAATCTTGGAATATACACTTGAGCCTTGAAGTTGATCAAATAAATCGTCAATCCTAGGGAGTGGATAACGATTTTTGACCGTCAACTTGTTAAGCTCGCGGTAATCGATACACATACGAAAAGACCCGTCTTTCTTCTTCACAAACAACACCGGAGCTCCCCAAGGCGACGAGCTCGGTCGAATGAATCCTTTCTCCGACAATTCTTGTAGTTGTTCCGATAGCTCCTTCATTTCTGATGGTGCTAAACGATAAGGTGCACGTGCCACAGGTGCAGCGCCGGGCACTAATTCAATTTGGAACTCTACTTGTCGATGTGGTGGAAGTCCCGGTAGATCGTCGGGAAACACTTCTGAAAAATCACGGACAATCGGTACATCTTCTAATCGTCTTTCGATTGATCCCTTCTCTGTCACTTGTGCTAGATA
>LBNU01009381.1:3560-24555 GCA_014162995.1 Artemisia annua | reverse complement strand
TTATTAGATTATAACATAGAGCTCATGAAACCGAACCTTAACCAAGTTTATCATTTGCCCCGGTAGGGTAATATTTGCCATTTACCTCATATTCTCAATATTATATGACCGTTGAAAGATGAGAGCTACTCACTCGGCCAGGCTGGTCAATGCCCAATATGCATATTTATAATATTAGCGTTTACACAAAATTAACGGTTCATGATGGGGACTTAATTGGCAAGAGTTACTCATTATCTTATAATCATGTATTCGGGTCAAGCATACCAAAAAGTTACTTGTATTCGTTTTGTAAAACTAGCATGTATCCCCCTCGCGAGGTTTATAAATCATTTAAAAGATTAAAAGCGAGGCTATAAACTCACTTGTAGTATTGGAGCTAAGAGTAAGGAACGGATGTGTCAAATAAGGCGCGTTCACAAGCCGCAACCTATCATGATTAAATATTTTCTAACTTAGATTTAATAAAGATGTTATGAATGCAAATGTATATGTCATTTATACCACTCTTTTGTACTCAAAAATATATTGTTGTCGAAAATATAATTTTACATCTTCGTATAAGGTAATAATGAATATTACTTGTTGTTGGTATTTTTAGTGAAACAATAACTTTCGAAAAATCATAACTAATTCGTTATAAGTCCGTTTTTCAAGAATTTTATATCCCCGGTTAGCTCTAAACAAGTACTAATACATTTTTATCATGTTGGTACATTTTAATGAAGGTTAGGGGCCTGTTTTCATTGAAAACCTTATTACATCAGCAACATATTTTCAGATTTTATAAGAAAACACTTGTAACTTGTTTATAGCGTAAATTTCTCGTTTCAAACTCATTTTAGTCCGTTCTTTTTGCAATGGTTTCCTTTTATTCTTAACTTTCTGAGTACCTTGTCAAAAATAAGTCATGAGTTGCTGAGTTTTCTAAATTTTATAAAAATGTCCAGGCTGTCCCAAATGGTTCAATATAAATTTGGTATAACTTGTTTTTAACATAACTTTTTCGTTATAAACCCGTTTTTACCCGTTCTTTCGGCCATGGCTTCATCTTAAAGTGTATTTTCTTTATCTTAGGTCAAAAATGGGTTCAAACCTACTGAGTTTTCTGTATTTTTAAAATATGACCAGAAGCTTATATTTAATGTCAAAAATGGTTTTCTCATCCTATAACTAATCTAATTTCATCATCAATCCAATCCAACAATCCCATAAACTACCATACACCTCCTCAAGGTGTCATGGGTTCCTAAATAACATCAAAACATCTCTACACCAAAACACTACATATATACATATCATAAGTTTAACAAAACATAAGATTTGAGTGGTACAAATTACATCTACTTGCATGCATATAAAAATTAATTAAAATGTGGTAGAAATATACCAAGAACATGAAAGTTTAGTAAATCACTCACTTGGAAGATTACTAGTTAATTATGAAGAAAACCTTAACTAATCCATAGGTTTATATTTCAAAACCTTGTAATGGATGTTTATAAACACTTGTAAATACTTGTTCTTCAAAAATTTTTTCTTCTTCTTGTCTTTTGAAATGGAACGAGCCAAAGGGAAAGGGAGAAGAGAGATGGAAAAATTTTTGATCTAAATTATTAGTCTTGCATGCAAAAGTTGGTGATGTTAAGAGTTAGTGGGATGTTAGTTGGTGTTTAAGGACACCAAGTGTCCTCTAGACACTTATGAAACCGGCCACCTCACAAGGTGGGGTGGTGTGATAGATTTTTGTCCCACTTTATTTTTACGGGGTACCGTTTAGTGCATAGCTTGAGTAGTTTTGGCGAATTCGGGTACCGGGTTAATTAGAAATAATTTTTAATGGTACCATAGTGATGAAATACTATTGTAAAAATTATGAAAATATAATTTTAGTAGATGATGAGTTTTTCAATAACTTTCACATTATTACTACGAATGCTTTCGTAGTTATACGTTTTTGATAGTTTTAAGTAATTAGTTCCTAAAATAAAAGTGAAAGTAACTTTTTAAATTAGGATTACAAGGAAAAATAGTGGAGTACAAGAAATGTAGAGTTGACATATATAGTCGTGGTCGAAAGAATTGGATGTACACGGATAACTTCCTACGAAGTTAATTTATTAGAAATAGAATAGTTATTAAATAAACTATTAATTAAAATATAAGACATGAATTTTTAGAAATGTCACAGTTAGAGGCAAGAAAGAAAAAGTCAAGTCCATTGCTTTGAAAGCTAGAGTTCAATCAAGCGATGATGAAGAATCTAGCTCGGATAGTGATGATGAAGAATATGCCATGGCCGTTAGAGACTTCAAGAAGTTCTTTCGAAGATGAGGGAAGTATGTAAGGCAACCTAGAGATGACAAGAAAGCTTTCCGAAAAGATCGTTATGATAAGAAAGGAAAGGGAGAAAGAAAGTGTTTTAGGTGCGGAGACACGAGTCATCTCATAGGAGAATGTCCAAAACCACCCAAAAGTAAAACTCAAAGAGCTTTTGTAAGTGGTGCTTGGAGCGATAGTGAAGATGATGACGAGGAGCCAAAGAATGACGAGATTGCTCTCATGGCTCAAGATTCAAATGAGGTACACTCTGACTCATCTTGCTCTTCCATTGATGATGACACACTACAAAACGAATATAACAAACTTTGTGAACTAAGCTTAAAAATCATAAACAAAAACAAATTTTTGAAAACTAAAAAGGAATTTTTGGAAAATGAAGTTTATGAATTAAAAGAAAAAGCTAAGAGGTTATAAAAGAGTAAAAGTATTGACACAATGTGTAAATCATGTCAAGAGTTTAAACTCGAAATTGAGAAGCTTAAAATTACTCAAAATGATCTAATAAAACAAACCACAAAGTTTAAAAGGTTCGATAAAAGTATTCTTGTATGGATGAAATAATGAAACTTCAAAAGTCACCATTTGATAAAACAGGACTAGGTTTCATGAAATTAGAAACTCCAAAAAGTCAAACGAAACAAGACGAGAAAGCACAAGAAACTAACAAAGCTGCTACAGGTACCCACGGATCAGAAGGAACCAAAAACTTGGTTCCGCCCATTGAACCCAAAGGTTCCGCGGGATCTATAGAAGAAAAGCTAGTTTCTACGTCAGATCATACTAAATTCGTTAAAGTCACAAATAGGTCCAAAACTAGTGTAAATGATACAAAACTAAAACCGAATATTAAAGTTGGAGTAGGATTTGGTAAAAATGAATTTAGAACTAAAACTACTCAACTGAGGCCTAAAACTCCTATTCCCAAACGCCTCTTTCCAAAGAGCAACTACAACACACAACCAAACTACCAACATGGTTGGAACCAAAACATACCTAGACATTACCAAACTCCAAATTATATGTCATGGAACCCATATCTTCCATTTCCATACATGGATCAAGTGAATGGTATGTTTAATGATGCGCGTGGGACTCCAACACGCACTACGTTTTACCTCTCGAGGGATCTCGAGAAGCTTGCAATCCCCACCAGGCAGTGTACCTGACCGATGTAGTATAGTGTAGTGGCAAGTACCGGGGGATTGATCGTTCTCTCACAGGGAATAGTGTTCGTTAGGCTAAAGGCTACTCTAATCTAGGTCTAAGGGTGGAGGAAGATTCTTTTTGTATTTTTATGTTTTATGAAAGCAGTAAAATCTCTGGTTTTGGAGGATAGGGCGGAATTAGTTGCTAGTCAACTAACCCAAGTTATCTACTTCTAAGCTACTTATATTTTTGTATTTTTTTGGTTTTGAGAAAATCAGTGGTGGAGAATAGTGTTTACTTAGATTTCATTACTCCCTAACTATCTTTTACCATGTAATTAGTATGTTGAGTTTGCGTGGATGACGGGTGTATTCCTAACAAGTCGTAGGGAGTGCGTTCAATTCCCTAACTCTATAAGTTCCTACCTCACTCTATGACGATACGTCAAGCATCCTATCATGAGCTCACCGATAGCAACCTATGCATGAAATACTACCTTAAAATCGATAACGCACATACGATTCACGTTTCTAAAGACGTTCAAGCTTGTTACCGTATAGGAGATTAGCCAGTTTTCTCTAGTCTAACGTAGATGAAACATTCACCCAAATACAATCACAACATACACATCACATGATAATCAATAGTTAGGTTTCATTAGATCTAAGCAAACACAAAGTAAATTAGCCTAGCATGTTGAAAGAAAGACAAGCACAAGCATAAATCACACAACACATAGACATATTGTATGAATAAAGACTTATCTTGGATTAAACATGCAAGTTAGAGGGGTTAGGATACCCTCTAAGGTCTGTAATACACGTACTAGGGTTTAACCCTAAAGTTCTCCACTCCAAAATTCGTCTAAAGTTCCACTAGGTTCTCTAAAATAAAGAAAAATCGTTCTATATATATAGAAAACGCGGGCTGACGGCGTCAGCCCAATAGGTGACGTCGTCAGCTCGGCGATTAGGGTTTCCTGACGGCCTTGATTGACGTGGTCATAATTGCTGGTTCCAGATCTGACGGCCTTGGTTGACGGCGTCACCAAATTGCACTACGAACTCTCTGGCCCGTCACGAGTATTTTTCCAATTCTGGACTTCACTTGTTCCTGACGGCGTCACCTTGTAGAGTGTGACGGCGTCACCTTCTGTAATCTTCAAGGTCTTTTGAGTTTTTGTTGTTTTCCGCACTTTTTCACTCCGAAAACGCCCGAAAATGCTTCTTTTGTGATTTTCTCCTCAAAAGTACCTAAAATGAGAAAAGAAACGACTTTGGGTGAAATCCGATCAAATAATATACGAATTAGGACTCAAACGGACCCCTAAAAACGTAACATTTTTCGTCTCATCATTTAACCAAAATGGGCCCATGAGATATTGGGGACCAAACGTTTGAGTGTTTTTCATAAAATATGTATGCTTCAAAGTTAGTTTGGAACCGGATGAATGGATCAAAGATAGCGGTTGCTCAAGGTACATGACGGGAAACAAAAGCCTCTTTTCAACATATCAAGAATGTGATGGAGGTAACGTTACTTTTGGTTGCAAAGTTAAAAGCAAAATCATCAGAAAATGTACAATCTCTCATGACTCTCTCTCTCTATAGATGATCTAGCTCATGTTGACAACCTAGGTTTTAATCTCCTTAGTATTAGTCAACTTTGCCGTAAAAAGTATAACGTCCTTTTTAGTGAAAATGGAAGTAAAATACTTAAAGACGACATAACCATAGCCAAAGGTGTTCTTAAGAACAATGTGTATGTCATAAAGATTGATCAAACATCTAGAGACAAACTTTGCCTCACCTCATTAGATGAATCTTCAACTTTGTGGCATAGACGTTTAGGACACGCTAATATGAGACTTATCCAAAACTTCTCCTCCAAAGATCTAGTTAGAAACCTACCTAAGTTGAGATACGACCAACACTTTTGTGATGCTTGCAAAATTGGTAAACAAGTTCATAGTAGCCATAAGGCTAAAAATGTGGTGTCTACATTTAGATGTCTAGAACTTTTACATATGGATTTGATCGGTCCATCCACTATACAAAGTTATGGAGGTAACTTCTACACTTTGGTTGTAGTGGATGATATTCAAGATATACTTGGACAAATTTTTTGAAAAGTAAAAACGAAGCTTTTGACCAATTTGAAATTCTAAGTAAGAAAATTCAAATTCAATTAGGAACTTGTATTGTGTCTATTAGAACGGACCACGGTCGTGAATTTGATAATGAAATACAATTTGGAAACTTTTATGATAAAAATGGTATAACACATAACTTCTCGGCACCACGCACTCCTCGATCTAATGGTGTAGTAGAACGCAAAAACCGGACTCTTCAAGAGATGAGTAGAACAATGCTTAATGAACAAAATATTCCACAAAAGTTTTGGTGTAACGCCATTGACACATCAACCTACATTTTAAATCGTGTCTTGATTAGACCATTTTTGAACAAAACTCCAAATGAACTATATAAAGGTAAAAAGCCTACATTAGGATATTTTAGAGTATTTGGGAGTAAATGCTTTATTCATAACACCAAGGATTATCTCACCAAATTTGACCCAAAGTCTTATGAAGGTGTATTTCTTGGATATTCACAAAATAGCAAAGCCTGTATTGTCTTAAACAAAGAAACCTTAAGAGTCTAGGAATCGTTGAACATAACATTCGACGAGAGTCTACCTCCCTTTAAGACATCACCTTTGGTAGATGATGACTTAGTTGAAAGCCAAGTAATGGAAAATCAAGAAATCTTAGATAATGACAAGGAAGATGAACTATTAAACAAAGAAATTGTCAATGTCAAAGAATCTAAAAGTCATCCATTAGATAGTGTCATAGGAAATATTAACGAAAGAACACTAAGATCAAAAGTCCAAAATGAAAGTAACTTCTTTTGTTTCATATCAACCATTGAACCAAAAAATATAAACGAAACCATAAAAGATGAGTCATTGGTAATAGCCATGCAAGAAGAATTAAACCAATTTGTTAGAAATGACGTTTGGACATTAGTTCCTCAACCAAAAAGTCAAACAATAATTGGAACAAAATGGGTCTTTCATAATAAAATGGATGAAAACGGCATAGTGTCTAGAAACAAAGCTAGGCTAGTAGCAGAAGGTTATAATCAACAAGAAGGCATTGACTACGATGAAACTTTTGCTCCGGTTTCTAGGCTCGAGTCAATAAGAATTTTACTTGCATATGCATGCGCACACGATTTTAAACTTTTTCAAATGGACGTCAAAAGTGCATTCTTAAACAGATTTATAAATGAAGAAGTATATGTTGCTCAATCACCGGGCTTCACCGACTTTGAAAAACCTAATCATGTTTACAAACTTAAAAAAGCTTTATACGGACTTAAGCAAGCTCCAAAAGCGTGGTATGATCAACTTAAGACCTTCCTAGTTGACCATAAGTATACCATGGGCTTAGTCGATAATACTCTCTTCACTAAGAAGAAAGGTTCACATATTATCATAGTCCAAATCTATGTTGATTACATCATATTCAGATCAACTTGTCAAGAATTATGTGCCGATTTCTCAAAAATCATGCATGATGAGTTTGAAATGAGTATGATGGGAGAACTCAACTTTTTCCTAGGACTCCAAATCAAACAATTAGAAGATGGCATTTTCTTTAACCAATCTAAATACATAAAAGACATGCTTAAGAAATTTGGTCTTGAAGATTCAAAACCAATCAAAACACCTATGTCCTCAGAAACTAAACTCACCAAGGATGAGGAAAGTGAATCCGTAGATAACACTAAATATAGAGGTATGATTGGAAGTCTACTTTACGTCACGGCTAGTAGACCCGACATTATGTTTAATGTTTGTCTATGTGCTCGTTTTCAAGAAGATCCTAAAACAATCCATCTTGAAGCCGTTAAAAGGATTTTCAGATACATTAAGGGTACTACACATTTAGGATTATGGTATCCCAAAGGAACGGGAGTAGACACCATAGTGTATGCCGACTCGGACCATGCCGGTGACTATGTTGATAGAAAAAGTACAAGTGGTATTTGTACTTTTGTTGGACATTGTCTCACCTCATGGTTCTCTAAGAAACAAACGGCTCTCGCTATCTCAACAACTGAAGCCGAATGCGTATCGGCCGGAAAAGCATGTCAACAAGCTCTTTGGATGAAGCAAGCCCTTGTCGACTATGGAATTCAACTTAACGACATCTCCATTCTTTGCGACAACAAAGGAGCCATCGACCTTAGTAAGAATCCAGTCCAACATGCTCGTACTAAACATATTGAAATCCGTCATCATTCTTCATGACAATGTTCAAAAAGGGAACATCTCAATCGAGAAAGTTTCCTCCGAAGACAACATTGCCGACATTCTCACAAAACCTCTTAAACGAGAACCATTTAGCCTTCTTCGACTTGGCTTAGGACTTATGGAACCTACATTATAGTTTCGAACCTTAGAATAAAATCACAAAAATCAAAACAAATCAAAACATTTTTTCCTCTCTGCTGATCTGGCGGAACCCTACGACATAACGGGCGGAACCCCATTTTTGGTTCCGCCGGATCCGCTAACCTGCAGCAACTTTTTCTTATTTTATATTAAACCAAACACCCCTTATCTCATACCATCACTCCAAAACAGTTACTATTCACTTCACAACTCCTCCATACACGAAAATTTGGTCCTTCCTTCATTCTCCTTGCTATCTAATCATCATTGTAAGTATTCTAAACATAATTACACTCCTGATCTGCGTCTAGGAATTCTATTTGTGCACAAAAACTAAAACTTGGGGTTATGCATTAACTTGAAAAATTCATGTAGAACATTAGTTGTAAAACTAAACTAATCATGTTTCCCATAGTTAGGAATTGCACTCTTATAAGAAATTAGCATGTTTACCAAAACACCCCATGTCAAATTCTTGCGAAAATAACTTCTCACAAATAGGACAAATATTTTTTTCGTCTCACATTGTGAATACAAAATCAAAACGTTATGTTTAAAACATCACTTGCATAATGTCTCTTGAATGCTAAAGGGAATACATAACTAATATGTATTTTCAGGTACATTCAAACGAAGCTACATTGAATTAGAAGCGTTTGGGTTATCTTTTGTTTTATAACAAAACTTGCATTATAAAACGTTTTAAGCATCAAAATAAGTCAAGATAACCACACCTCCACATTGTTGCATATAGGCACACACTAGAACATCCACATTGTAAAAGTCGCTAACTTGGAATAAAATGTGAAATTTTGTGTTTCTAGGAATCATCATGCCTCCCGCTACTCACTATGACCACAAAGACACCATTTACTACTTACCAAGACACCACAAAACCAAAGGCCTTACTCCCACTCAAGTCAATATTTTCAAATCCTTAGAAAAACGCTATGTCCACGAGGGTAGAACCATTGACCCATCCTTCCTAGAGGGAACAAATCTCCGTAGGGAACTTGCCACCATCAACTTTGATTGTCTCCTAGATATCGATGAGCCTATTTGTCCTAGATTCATTCTAGAGTTCTATGCTTCCATCACTCTTTCCACCGACGATGATGGTCTCATGTCTCTAAACTTCATTGTTAGTAGTCACCAATACAACATCTCTCTCAATGAATTTGCTCAAATCCTAGGTGTTCCAAACTATGGTACTTGCATCTACACCGACAAACACTCACTCTCAACTCTTGACACGATCATTGACCGCATTCATCCCTATGACACTCCTCTTGTGTCCAAGGATGTGCTTCGTGATCACCTTTTTGCTAGGACCTCCGACACTAGGAGAACCCGTTCTGGAAATGAGGTCAACAAGGACCCTTATGGTATGGAACTCAATGAACTCAAATCTCAATTCAAGAAATGGGAAGAACTCCTTAGAGCCAATGTCATTAGCACCATAGGAAACTGGGATCACATCAATGTTTGCCTTTGCTACATGCTCTACTCCTTGTCCACTCGGCAATCCTTCAACTTGGCCTACTACATGGCTAAAAGGATGGCCGACATACCCGTGCAAGGCACCACCGCTATGCCCTATGGAATGCTCCTAACACGTCTCTTTAGACACATTGCTCCCATTCCTCCGACCCCAAGAGGCCTTCGCCTAGATTACTCTCTCATCCCACACACATTTGTCCTACTTAGTGATAAGAGAGTCTCCAAAGCCCAAGGGAAACGCCCTCATCCTCCTACTTCCTCATCGTCATCATCAATGAGTGAAGATGACGGGTTACCCAACTCTAGGCTCCCACCTCTTGAATACCTTTCACAACTTCAAATATTCCGAATGAGTCCGAAGAGTTCAAGCAAACTAAGAGGATGTTCAAATGCTTTGGGAGGTTTTTTGGCAAGCTCAAAAAGAAGATGGGTCACCAATGTAGGGAGTGTTTGGCACTATGTGTAATTTGAACAATTTGGTTGTTTAAACACTTTGTTTTATGGATTTATGTATTTGTAGGGATATTTGGTAATGTTTAGAACATGTATGTACTAACAAATATGCAGGTAGACAACATTAACGATGTTGTCAAATTTTCAAGATTATGAAAAATTTCACTAAGTATAGTGAAATTCGCTAGCCCCCGGTCAAAATCTATCGGTAAGAGTGTTTCTATATTCATTTTTGGCATTTCCTAATCACATATAGTACTAAGTTTATGTTTTGGGAATTTTTGGAAAATTTGGAAATCATCTCGACGTCAAAATTACTGTTTTGTTAATTTTTTAGGCCTGAAGGATCTAGCGGAACCAAAAATAGGGTTCCTCCAGTGAATTTTCTGGGTAAACCCAGATTTGGCCAAACGGATACGGCGGAACCCAAAACAGGTATCCGCCCTTGTATGCGTTTGGTTCCGCCAGTCACCTGCAGAAAATTTTTCAATTTTTCAAAATTTCGACTTCCACACAACTCCAAATCATCTTTTTTAGTTAGAAACACATTTCTTATTAGTTGTTAAGTGCATTAGGACCATTCTCAGCCACTAGAACCAATAGGAAATCATTTCCTGCCAAAAATCAAATTTAACCATAACTAACTCAAGGAACCCTTCTCCATAAGGCAAGGAACCCTCCAAAAGGTTCCTTGGAATACGTGGATCATATGATCCAAATCACTTTGACATGACCACAAAGCATTTAGTGCATATCTTGGTCTTCTTACTCCACCATTTTCATTGGATTGACTTCCAATGATTTGACAACCGTCAAAAATCATCCAAATCATTAGAAACCTCAAAATTTGTATGGTAGAACATCAAATCTAAACACTCCTTTCAACATTTCTTCAACTCTATAAATTTGACCATCTTAGAACACTTCCAAATCACACCATCACCATCACAATCTCTGATCTTAAAGCTTCTAAAACAACATTTTGACCATGACAAAGTCAACAAACACCTCTCCACCATCAAGACCCATTAGGAGAACCGCCCGCATTAGTGTTAAACCATGTTGTTTCAACACTACTATCAACCTAAGCTCCTCATCTTCGGATGAATCACCACTCATTATCTCTTCACCCATCAAAGATGAAAACTTTTTAAACCTTGCAACTCCCACACCATCACCAAGGCTCAACAATGTGACCACCACTCCACCACTAACTAAGACCCGCATTGATCCAAGTCCACCACCGGCTCCAACTCAACCATCCAAGTCTCCATCACCACCCAAATCACCAAAGCTTGAACAAATGGAGCTTTTTGGTACTCCACCAACATCACCACATCCGTTCTTAGAGGACCTTGATGATCTTCCTCCTGGATCAACAAATCTACCACCATTACCTTCGTTCAGCTCAATTGAGCGAATGGCACATCAACAAACAAGGGCATTCTTTGATCCCAATGTGCCCTTTGAACAAGAACCACCACCACAAGAACAAGCACCATCCCATACAAAACCATTGTTATTTCACCCACTATTCAAAGACATCCATGGCCCTCTCTATGGAGAAGCCAACTTTGAACACCATGATCCACCACCACCTCAAGCATCTCAACCACAATCCCAATCCCAATCCCAACACTTTGAGTCTTTCTTTCCCTCGTATGAGGAAATAGAGGCTCGACAACCTCATGGAACAATCCCAATCTCAAAGACATCCTCATGGAACAACCCCCCAAACACCCACGAGGAGATCAATGATCGCCTCGACAACCTCTACCCCTTCAAGAGCATGGTGGACACTCATATCCATCAAGCAATGGAGTTTCAAACCACCTTGCTCTCCTCCATTGCCGACCCAACCTCCACTCAAGAAACTGCCACCATTCCACCACCACCACCATAATCAAATGACCTCATTCTACCCAATCCTCGCCATGGGTGCTCACAATGTGAGCGAGCGGCCAAAATAAGTGAAAGCATAAAAATCATGCTTCACCAAGTACAAGATGAAACCCGCTTTGCTCTTCAACACATTCTTGAGCGTTTAGATGCTCTTTCTCACCCAAACCAATCCTAGAGCAAGTTTGGAGGCTTTTGCCCCATTTAAGACAATGTTGGGTGCTTTCCTTTTATAGAAGTAGGATTTTATTTTATTTTTTTCTTTGTTCCTTTTTATTTTATTTTTATTTTTAGAAGTAGGATGTTGTCTACTCCATTTCTTGTCTTTGACTTTTTTAAAGTCAAATTTTACTTTAAATGAATTCCGTTCTACTTCATTGTGTGCATTGTTAGTTGTCCATTTCGTTGTTGTGCTTGTTTTTCTCTTCTTTGTAGGATCAAAATCCATGTCTCCTTACTTGGCAACCCATCTAGAGGGAGTATTGTCCAAGGGGGAGCGTTTGGCTTGCACCATTCCGCTACGCTACTCTTCTTTTTGTTTCGACAAAAAGGGGGAGAAAATATATTTTAAACTTAAACTAATTATCATCATTCTAATAAAACAAGTTTAAATATAAATTTTTAAAGACTTAATACAATATTTAGTGACTTGCTTAAAAATAAAGTTTATGTTTTGTCCTCAACAAAAAGGGGGAGATTGTTAATACAAGTATCGCCTAAAAACGTTATTTATATTTTACGATCTTTGCTAAATTTTGTTAACGACAAAGTGTAAACTTTAATTTTTAGCAAAACAGGAATATAGCTTAAGTCTTTGGTAACTAGACTTTATTTCAACTAAACATCACTTTTGCAACATTTACATTTTACATAAAACATAACATTATCATATTTCTATAAATAGAAAATGTTGTATGACATCATGGCATGCATCATGTGTATTTATGAAAAGATTTCCAAATGTAGAAGTTTACTTTCCAAAAGATCTCATGCATATTTGGAAAGATCTTCACTCAACATATCTCATAGTTGACTTGAAGGATCTTGATTAGACTTGACATTGATATGGAAAGATTTCTTGAGTTTTGACTGTCAGACCTGGCGGAACCCTTGTTTTGGTTCCGTCGAATCCGCCAGGCTGCTGTCTTGCTTGGCTATAAATAGCAAGCAACACTTAAGAAATTCTTCATCACTTACAATCATTCATCTAACTCAGTAACATTTCATTTGGGTGAGATTCTTTTGTAGCAAAGAAATTCACAAGTTCATACGAAAGTTACAAGTTTCAACACAACGTTGCAAGACTTGTTAGCTTAGCATTGTGTAAACTCGTGTGGTTTATACATCATTTGATTGTGTATTTTCAGTAGTGATCGGTTAGTATTTTAGTCCTTAAAATACATAGTGTGACGGGAGTGGTTGTACCCTTGTAAAAGAACTCGACATCTAGCTTTGTATCGGTAATCTTGTGTAAGCGACGTGTAAGGCTTTTTCCGCCGGTGTAAGGAGCTTGTTGACTAGTGATTGAAACTCTCGAGTTGGATACTCGGTGCGTGGAGTAGGCAAGGAAAAAGAGTCCTTGTAGCCGAACCACGATAAACATCCGTGTTGTGGTTTGATCGTTTCTTACTTTATACTTGCATATTGCTTATTGTTAATTAGTTTCGATTGTTGATTACACGTAAAGTTTTCAAAGATAAATAAGTTAAAAACCGGTAAACTATTCAACCCCCTTTTAGTTTTCCACATTGTGTATCTGATCGTCTGCATCTGCATAATCATAAAAGCAAGCCCAAAGAGTCCAAAGATTATGATTAAACTGATTACAAGAGACTCACATGTCCATGTTGCGCTTTTAAACCCCGATCCTCCACTTAACAATTACCATCAATAACAAAAGTCTTGATTGGAGCCTAATGAAACAAAGAGAATCAATTACGATCTCTCTAAACTAAACCTCAATATTTGTGTTAACAAAATCAAACTACATATTTACGAACTGATGCAATTAAAAAGTTTGCCACTAGCAAAACAAGTAATCATAAATTGTATTCAGCATGAAGCTTTATAATTGAATTAAATTACACGTGATACAACACATTTAGTTTAATGTATTGACTAATTATATAAAATTCGACATGTCCAATTGTATTAGCATTTCAATCTATATACTCACAACAACTTCGATAGTTATCTAAAAATAAATAAATAAATAAATAAATAAATAATTACAGTTGAATATCGATTATATGACCGGTTACCTCAACCAATGTCTAGAACTATCAACCGTCTCACTTAACGGACCATTGAGATCTTTGTACAATCTTAAAGGGAAATACAATAGATATGGGATGAAGGGATTTCAATGAACCAAAGTCCAACATAACACGTAATTACAAAAAGAAAAAGTGATCGATCACTAGTTGATGTTAAAGGTACATACTTCTTCCCAATCCACTTAAGAAGTCCACAAGTCCAGCTCTACCAGCGAACTTGCCAAATGCAAGCAACCTTTTCCCTTCATCTCCAACTATGAGCTCATAATCAAACAAAGAAACCCTTTCAGCCAAGATCTATACATGACGTACAATCATTTTCATAATTAATTACTACAGCAGTATATCATGATGGTACTTGTTGAAGAAGAAAAGAAATGATATATACTTTATCTAGCAAAGGCATGTTCTCTTTCTGTGCTCTGTCAGGAAGAATCATGTCCAACTGCAGCAAACACGAAAAGTAAGTTATTTGGTGGACCTAGGGTTGGGAACCTGAGCTTTCGTCACCACCTAGAACAACAAGGAACAAAGATTATACGTATAGTCAATTCGGATGACCTAATCACAAAATTGCCTGGTTTTTTTTTGTGGAAGACCATCAGGATGTGATACAAGAGTGAAATGATCGTGTAGCACATCTTAAAGGCTGGATACAAAAGCACGTAAAAGAGAGCCAATGGGTTTACGCCAACATAGGGCACGATCTAGTAAATGGTTTTGTTAGCTCAACTTGTCCCTTTAGGGCTAGTGTGACGTTAAGTCCGAACAAAACTCTGACCAAATTTTACCTAAAACTACCTTGATCCGGTCAGAGGCTACTCTTTTAATTGAGGCATTTCATCAAACACTTGTCTTACAAGTTACAACTACCAAGTTTTCCATTAAGGCATTTTATCAAACACTTGTCTTACAACTAAAAAATCAAATCAAACATCTCAGTTATTGGAGACTATAGTAACTTTAATATATTAAATCAAATCAAACACTGAAGCATATTAAATTTATAAAATGTGTATATCTCTAATCAGTATGTTACCTTATTAGCAAACTTTTGATTGCTTGTTGATCGATCGTCGATATCGTTGAGTGAACGCTGATCTCAATCGATTAGGAATGGATTCAAGTTGAAGTCGATTGAAAAAATTAGGGCACCACACCAATTGAGCGAAATATTGGAACACGTCTGGAGAATTTAATAGTTTTGATCTAAAATTCACAAAGGCATGTGTTATTTGTTGATAATGAAATAAGAGATTGGGCGGGATCGAGGAATGAATATTTTAAGGGAAAGTTTTACCAAAAAAATGTGAAAGTTTGAAATTAACCCTTTAAGTTTATGGCTTTTTTTTTTTTTTTCTTTTTATCCAAGTTATATTTTCAAAAACTTTTATTTTTTATTTTTTATATGTTTGATAATCGAGTTACTATTATGTTTAAAACATTATGTTCATGAGGAGAATTGCATCAAAAAAAGTTATATATTCCCAATTTTGCATATTTTTTTATAATACATGTATTTTTTATTCGTAACGTGTGATAGTGTTTACAATTTTTGGATAGATATACCAATACACAAGTTTTATTAAGTATATATGTAATTGCCCTTATTTTTAATCATTTTACAAAATGGGCAATGTGTGAAATAGTGACCAAAATTTCGTCACTAATGTTTAATGACCAAATTTCTCGTCACTATTCTAGTTCAAAAATATCTTGCATATAATTTAGTAACTTTAAAATAATGACCATAATTGATATCGCCACTATTTTCATCTAAATAATGACCAAAAAGAAATGTCGTCACTAAATTCTCATCACTAAAGCCATTTTTTCTTGTAGTGTTCATTGCATGCTTGATGACTGTTGGAACCCATTAATCACATCTCATACTTTTATGTTATTACTAGCAGGATACCCTCGCAATGCGGCGGCGGGTACCCTTTGAATAAATTTTGTAGCGAACAAAGGTTTTTCATTTATATGTTTTTTATAACAATAACTTTAGTAAACAACGTTTTTCCGTTGTTCAAAATAACTACATGATTACTATAAAGTTAAGCTTTATGGATATGGGTGTTAAAAAAATCTGTGAAACCGAAAAACCGAGCCGACATGCTCAATCTGAAGCAGCAGAAAATGATCATTTATAAACCGAAACCAAGCTTATNACTAGTTATGAAACAATTCACGTAAGTTGGTAAAATATACTCGAAAAAACAATTGATTATGAGTTTCTTTTTTTTTTTTTTTTCCTTTTTTTTAGTAGACAAAAACCCATCAAACATTTATTCTTAGATAAACATAGAATTGAAGTATTAGCATTACCTCATGGCTAAGATGACTTAGATCTACAACATGGAACTGTTCGTCCCTTTACCTATACTTATTTAGGAACACTTCATGCGTGAAAAAATCTTTTTGTTGAGACAATTCGTGCTGATAACTTATTGTAAATGTAATGAACAAGATTAAAGAATAAGAACACAAGAATGAGATGATTAAGAGAATTCTTATTAAGGTGATTGCAAGGAGTTACAAATGTGTAGTACTTATAGGGTAAATAAGCACATGTTAAACCCTAATGGGCTAATGGGCTAAATGGTGAATATACACAAGCCCATAATATTTACAACATTATGTCCTTTTTTAATGTTAGTTTATTTGTAAAAAATAAAACACTACTTGGCATATTTTTTGAGATAATAGATTCGTACCGTAAAAATTAGTATAGTTACTACTTACTAAACATCTAAAATGTCTAGTTTTTTTCTATGACTGAAAATATATATTTTATTTTCATACTATGACCCGATTAAAAAAAATTGCCTAAGAAACTAAAACTAGAAACCACCCGCGAAGCGAAGCAAGCCAAAATGGTGCCACACATGATTCAAAATTCTAGATCCGCCACTGTGTACATATCACCTTCCTTAAAAAAAAACTTGCCTACCAAATCAGTTTTATCTTTCTATCTCCTAAACCAATAGAAAAAAAAAGAACGTCACTTTATTACATGAGATTGACCCAATTCAGATAGATGAAACTTTTTTAAAAAAGTTTAAGGCAACATTAAGGGAGGTATTTTAAAACTTGCCATGTTTTATAAGGAAACATTTTTAAAATTTTAAATGAGAAATTAAAATTTTAAAAGGGTATTATAAGTATTAAACATCATTCATTTTTAAGACTTTTAAGTTTAAGCAAAATCATATATGCGTTATATGTAATGGACATAAGTAAATTAAAAGATACTAGCAGGGTAACCGCGCAATGCGGCGGCGGGTACCCTTGAATAAATTTTGTAGCGAACAAAGGTTTTTCATTTATATGTTTTTTATAACAATTACTTCAGTAAACAACGTTTTTCCGTTGTTCAAAATAACTACATGATTACTATAAAGTTAAACTTTATGGATATGGGTGTTAAAAAAATCTATGAAACCGAAAAACCGAGCCGACATGCTCAATCTGAAACAGCAGAAAATGATCATTTATAAACCGAAACCAAGCTTATAGTTTTTAAGATCCAGACACCCTAACAGAAACCTAAGAGGTACGATGAGTTAAGAAGAGTTTGTAATGTAGTTACTTATTGCGATGCTACTTATTCTAATCTTTTATTTAATAACTTAAAAGATATAAAAAACTAAGATGCAAAGATTGAACGAAAGACCTAGCATTTTTAAATTCAAAATTTTGAATTTCGTACTTTATATATATATTTTATTTTCCATCCATTTATTTTCATGGCTAAATAAGTAAATAGAATTCAGAAACTGAAATAAACTTTGAGCATCATTAAACATCGAGCACATTTTGTACAAACTTTATACACTTTAAAGGTTATTTGATAAAGCCCAAGTCCACTAATACACTAAACTTCACCCTATATAAGAAATAATCACTAATTATGCTTTAACCCTAATCACTTTTAAAAAAATGCAGCCATACCACATACACTCCTACCAAACTGAAAAATAAAACTTAGACTTCCCTTGTTCATTTCTCAACAATCCGACTCACAATAATTCATTCTTATCCATATGATAAATAACAAACACTTTGTTTCTCTTTGCAAATTAACCGAACCACAAATACCCTCTATTTTTCTTGGCTAATGAATGCACAGTTTCAAGATCTTGAAAGAGGTTTCGGGTAGGTTTCGTTTTGTTCTTGTTCTTGTGTTTTTCGTTGAACGGAAAGAAAGAAGGATGAAATAACACGTTTTCTTTTTGTTATATCTTTAATATTTTCGGATATGAGACAAGAAGTGTAATTCTAAAAGGATATGTGGTGTGTTCTATAAATCTTGTAAATCTTTTAAAGATTTAAACAAGTTAAGAATCTGAGAGATCGTTGATGATTTTTTTTTTTCTTTTATTTTGTTCGAAACAGTGATGGGTGAAGGTGATGTGGGTTTAACAGTGATTGGTGAAGGTGATGTGGGTTTCTAGTTGTTGTTCGATATAAATGGAGGTGAAGTTGCCGCCGTCGAAAAACCAATGTACTTATTAAATAACCTAAAAAAGCATCATTGGCGACACCAACATACACAAAACACAATCGACAAAAACAATAATATTTTTGCTGATCCTTGTAAAAAAAGAAAAAGAAAAAATGTGTGTGAAAGATATGAAATTGTTTGTGTAGATTTATATGGTGAATTCGGTTACATATTTTTAATAATAATTATTGATAGTAATGATTTTTACCAGTTACTTTTCTTTTTATAATTATATAATTATTAGAATTTAAGACATTTATGAGTTGTTAAAAGCTTTTTAATAGGCTGTTACAAGATGCAACTTTTATTTATGCAGGCTATTAAAATTTCCATAATAAGTAAGTTAAAATGTCTTAATTTTAAGCCTTGCTATTTAGGGAATGTCCTAAATGCATTATAAGGTAGTAAAGATGTTTGATTGGTATAGTAGTGGAGTAGTTTGATGAGTGTTTTTTTTCTCTTTTATGCTGTTAAAACGAGCGAAGTTTATGTAAACACATCTTAAATTCGCGCGTCATATCAAAAAATAATACATGATTTGTGTCGAAACTCCGTGGGTGCAAGCCTCATACCTAGTAATCCTTCCAAAACAATTGCCAACAAAAATATACCTATCCTTTCTCTTATTGCTTTAACTATACATACAAAATAACCTACCAACACAGAAAACTACATAACTGCACAAGCCGTAGGGTTTTCATCACTAAACGCCGTCGTATACCTTATTTCAGGCGAACTCGCTCTAGCCAAACTCTCAGTCTGCGGATCTAGCGCGCCCGTATTCCTAACGTATCCAGGAGGCGCCTTCTTGTCATAAACTCCATGTACGTAAGGATGGTCTACAACGTCATATGGAACATAAGGCCACATCTCGGCCTTTTTTCCAGTGCGGTGCTGAACTCGGTGCAGCACCTTGTCGGGGTCTACGTACCCAACAACCGTTAGCTTGCTTTTCTTTGGGTCAACCTCTACCGAGGTCACTCCTTTCATTCCTTCAACTGACTTACGTACCCTCCTCTCGCACCCTTCACAGTCCATCTTCACCTTTATCTCCACTGTCTAGAAAAGAAAAAATAACCACACGAGAGTTCAGGATTATAGAGAACAAACATAGCTAAGACGTTCTTTTTTTCGTGCTCTATGAGAAACTATTAGTGTATATATATACTCTAGTGTCGAAACTTGAACAGTTTTTAGCAAGTGGCCATGGAGAGCCAAATTAGAACTTTCTTTCAACATGCCGAAAGATGCATGATTAGTTATGAACAAGATTTTTATATCTAAAATAAGCTAGTAACAAAAATACGTAATAATACCAGCTTCTTAATCCAATAATAAATGGGCATCATATATACAACTTTTAGCTTGAAGAGTGTCACACACAAAAGTGTGACACTAACTAATAAAACGTCACTTTCACATTTTGTAAACTTTTTAATTTGTTAAGAGTAACGTAAGAATGAAAAACTTAAAAACAGCAAGGACCACGAAAACAAGCTGATATGTTAAGCAACTACACAAAAAATGATACCTGAAGTTGGTTCTTTTTCTTAAGTTTCTTTCTTGAGCCATGACTATCATGCCAAGAGTCATAAAGGTCGGATAAACAAGCTGCAACACCCATTAATAGTTAATTAGTGTGTGTGACTTACGAGTGAAAATGAAAACGATGTGTATAATTAACTGCTTGTGGGGTGATAATGAGAGTTAAAAGGCGGTAGTGAGGTGATCTGTGACACGTGGGACCATTGGCTCTTGAACCATCTACCAGGTGTTAGAAACTTCTTGGCCACGTCACTTGATCTCTTTGGGAAATTAAATGTGTGTATTTGCCAGACGCCAGTGTAACAATTTTGTTAAATTCTTGGTGACGCTGTATCGACACTCTTTAACTCGTGTTCACGGCATCGACAATAGGCCAGTTTTATTATAAACTTTTGTATACGTGTTAGTAGTGACTAGCTAGGAGCATCCGCAATAGAAGCTTTTTTAAAGACTTTTCATTATTTAAAAAAATCATTCAAATGACTTTTTGGCTTTTTGTATTGTGAGTAAAGACTTGTTATTGCATTTAATGTGAATAACTTGAGAAACTCCAAATGTTTATAGCTTGGTGGAACTCATGCTCAAGCATTAATATTTCATTTTCAATTCTTTTTTTACTTCTTAGAAAGCTTTTGTTAAAACTTGAGTATTGGAACTAATATGTGTATATGACTTTTCAATTAATGAAATCCCAATTGTATTGATGGTATAAGAAGTAAAAAGTCAGTAATGACTTTTTGCATTGTGGTCCTTGTGGATGCTCTAAATGAGCTAAATAAAAGCTTCAAATCGGTAACTAAGAGAGAGAGAGAGAGAGAGAGAGAGAGAGAGAGAGAGAGAGAGAGAGAGAGAGAGAGAGAGA
>LBNU01009380.1:1104-11489 GCA_014162995.1 Artemisia annua | reverse complement strand
TGATAAGTGATAAATCAAAGACTAAAACAACTTTGATCTTATCATTATCAAGTTACACTTAGCCCCTCCAAAAGCTTCTCATGCCCCTTTTACCCTCCATATGGCCGGCCATGATAAGGGCCCACAATGGGCTTGCTCATTGTTGGCCCGGTCCTAAAACACTAAGTCTAACTTCGTGTTTAATGGCCCGTTAATGATCCCGAGTTACGTAGTCGTTTATATATTGTAAATACGATAAATACAATCTATAAAATGGTGTCTCTGTGTATAAGTGTGTGACCCCATAGGCTCACATACGTCTAGCCATATAATATGACACGAGCATACTCCAACAATTTACTCACAACCAAACATTCGAAATAAAAGAAAAGGTTATTTTAGATGATTAAGAGACAAACATTATAATTTTGCAAATGATCTACTGAAGTTTTAACAATCAAGAATAATGCCGATTAATTTGAAATTCAAACTATTACAAAATAGGAACTATTATGATGTGTAATTTTCAACCTGACTCTTTTCGAGCAAATACCGACATAGAGCCTCTGAATCCTTAATCAAGCCATATGTGTGATGTAGTAATAGCTGAAAAAAAAAAGAAAGAGATAGAAAGCACCCTACAAAACTTAGATATTACAAACTACCATCTTTCCCGTGAATCAACTGCCCATAGTACTATGTCTCCCACATTAGTTTCAACTGATGCATCGAAATTATGCCAAACAAAATGACATATAAAAATTACAAACAAACCTGAGAAATTGATTGTGTAGAAGCTCAGACATAGGATTCATAATTAAACGACCTAAAGTAAACACGAAAAGAAAAATACACGGAGAAATCGAATGATTAATTTGATTCGATTTCAAAAATAAATTTTATAATGAAACATATCCATTAGGTTCAGGTTTCTATCTACCAGTCCAATATTTCTACAAACAAATCATATAATTGTAATCTTAACCATAACATAACTTCAAACAATTCAAATTAGACCATTAATCATCAACAAAATTTTACCGCCTTCTATCATCAGTAGACTAATAAATCCCCAATTTGAGGTGAAAAGAACCCTCAACCATTTTCAACATTCAAAATAATAACACCCTTATTAGAAAATCATATTTCAAGGTTTAATGAATTGCATGTATAAAGTAATTGAGACATGAATTTGATATCTAACATACCTTCGCAAATTGCAGATCAAAAGTTCAACTCTATCATAAGAACACTAAAAGTTTCAATCGTGGTCTGGTTGTGGGTAGGTCATCGGTAGTTGTGGGCATGATCAACAAAAAATGTATTGATTTATTCATAACGATCCGGCCTCTTTTCTTTCAACTTTTTTTTTGGTTTTCTGTTTTATTGGATATATTAGTGTGGGGTATGATCAATTGAAGTTAGAAACGTTTTTTGATTCCTTCGTTGGTTGTGGTCTGATTTTTATTTGGGGATTTTTGATTAGGGTTAACTGATTTGTTGAAGAACTGTTTCGGGGTATTAATGATTTAGGGGAAAATTGATTTGGTGGTTTTCTTGTTGGTGATCTTCCGTTACAGTTACAGGTGGCAAAACGGGCGGGCCGGGCGGGCACGGGCACAGGCTAGAACGGGCACGGGCTAGAATGGGCACGGGCTAGGACGGGCACGGGCCAAACGGTCATATATTATACAAATCGCTTTATAGAAGACCAAAAATAACGAAATAAATTCATTAAACGTAATACTTCATTGATATTTAAAAAATTAAATATATTATATATACAAGTTTTTCTTTAAAAACAATTATAATGTTCTCTAATTAAGAGAAAATATGTGCCCGTTAGTGCCCATTTAATTTTTCAATGGGCTATATTTGCCCATTTTTAAAAAAAAATGAGGGGCCTAAATGTGCCCTAGTATTTTACAATGTAGTCAAAATTAGTCCATTTTTTTTATTACGGGCACAAATTGCCACCTCTAAGAGTGAAGTGGTGTTTTTCTATTTTACAAGAGTGAAACCTTGTTTTTAGGGTTTAGGGTTGTTTTATATAGGTGGTTTATAGATTTTAAAATAATTAACCCATGAAAAAACACATGTGGTAGGTAACGTTTATTTCAACTAAACACATGTACTATGTTAAGCAATTCTCTTCTCATTCAGCTAGTCCAAAGTCGCACTTAGAGCATCCACAATGGCTCAAGTGGTGAAAAGCTTTTTACTATTCTATGAAGTCTTTTTAATGAGTTTTTGCCATTGCAACCAAGGCTTTTTGAAAAGCTTTTCAACAAAGATTTGGTAAAGCTCAAGTCTTTGCTCCAAGCTTTAGCCACTAAATGCTTTATGCATTAAATGCATTAAATGCATTAAGTCTTAAAGACTTTTACCATTGCTCATGCTCTTAGAAAGATCCGAGTGTCCAAATACTCTCAAATTTGTTGCAGTATGTTTTATATGAACTTTAAATATTATATGTTCACATTCAACATGATAAATGATTGATTTAGGTGTTTAAATCACCTTTTGCAATATAACTCTTATTTTAAACACGAAAGATTAATTATTGACAAATATATACACTAGTTAATTTAACGATGAAAATGTTAAAACATTTTTTTTTCTTTTTTTAAAGGTTTTACCCCTAAGTGGTTAGGCCGCATAATATTTTCTATAACCATTTTGCTTACACTTTGATTTATAGGTTTGTCTTCCCATTAAACATTTGACTAACCAATAAAAAGTCCAACAACACTTTAATATCATAGTCAAACTATTACAATAATATTCTAGTAATAAAATATGCAAAACAGGTTTTGGAGTGTAACAAAATAATTACAAATGTTTGAATGATATAGATAGTAAACTACATTATNTATCTAATTAAGAGAAAATATGTGTCCGTTAGTGCCCATTTAATTTTTCAATGGGCTATATTTGCCCATTTTAAAAAAAAATCAGGGGCCTAAATGTGCCCTAGTATTTTACAATGTAGTCAAAATTAGTCCATTTTTTTATTACTTTTTTTATTACGGGCACAAATTACCACCTCTAAGAGTGAAGTGGTGTTTTTCTATTTTACAAGAGTGAAACCTTGTTTTTAGGGTTTAGGGTTGTTTTATATAGGTGGTTTATAGATTTTAAAATAATTAACCCATGAAAAAACACATGTGGTAGGTAACGTTTATTTCAACTAAACACATGTACTATGTTAAGCAATTCTCTTCTCATTCAGCTAGTCCAAAGTCGCACTTAGAGCATCCACAATGGCTCAAGTGGTGAAAAGCTTTTTACTATTCTATGAAGTCTTTTTAATGAGTTTTTGCCATTGCAACCAAGGCTTTTTGAAAAGCTTTTCAACAAAGATTTGGTAAAGCTCAAGTCTTTGCTCCAAGCTTTAGCCACTAAATGCTTTATGCATTAAATGCATTAAATGCATTAAGTCTTAAAGACTTTTACCATTGCTCATGCTCTTAGAAAGATCCGAGTGTCCAAATACTCTCAAATTTGTTGCAGTATGTTTTATATGAACTTTAAATATTATATGTTCACATTCAACATGATAAATGATTGATTTAGGTGTTTAAATCACCTTTTGCAATATAACTCTTATTTTAAACACGAAAGATTAATTATTGACAAATATATACACTAGTTAATTTAACGATGAAAATGTTAAAACATTTTTTTTTCTTTTTTTAAAGGTTTTACCCCTAAGTGGTTAGGCCGCATAATATTTTCTATAACCATTTTGCTTACACTTTGATTTATAGGTTTGTCTTCCCATTAAACATTTGACTAACCAATAAAAAGTCCAACAACACTTTAATATCATAGTCAAACTATTACAATAATATTCTAGTAATAAAATATGCAAAACAGGTTTTGGAGTGTAACAAAATAATTACAAATGTTTGAATGATATAGATAGTAAACTACATTATACAATTTAATTATATAAAGACGCATACAATCAAATTATACAAACATATGTAATATCTAATATTTTTATGCAAATAAAATAAGTAATTAAACGATTTAAATGACCAAACAATAAACCACCACATAATACATTTAATCGCAACAAAGTGTATGTATTCTATATCTCGTTATATACATATACAAGTATAACTAATTAAAGTTGAAACGTTTAAGTGCAAGTATTCGTGCCTTCGTGGTCGCAATGTGTGAGTAACCATGTTCGTTAAAATTAGATAGGGACTATAATGTACTTTTAGTAAAGAGAAAGAATAGAGGCAAAAGTGAAACTTAATTTCACACCATTTGGGTATTCACAGCCGCCATGGAAATGGTTGAAGCTTGTTACCAGATTGCTTACTCATTGAAATCATCACTCTTTTAGAATCTACAAAGGAGGGTATCAGAACAAGTGCACTTTCGAAACGATGGCAACATCTTTGGACTTATGTTCCAAATCTCGTATTCTCAGATTCTTATCATGATGATAATCATTTGATTCTTGATTTCTATTTATTAGTTGACAAAACCTTAACTCAGTATCGCCCATCCAATCTCAACAAATTCAGTATCAATGCTAGATATGATTCTCAGTTTCGGTTAGAAGTCAATAATTGGATTATTTACGATGTTCTTCGTAACGTTCGAGATTTTCAGTTAACGTTATATACTGATGTAGCTGAGTTTGAGTTATATCCTGATTTATTTTTCAATAATTCGTGTTTTACTAAGCTATCGTTAGGAGCGTGTGTATTTAATCCAACTGGTGTCATTAGTTGGAGTAAACTTACGAGTTTGTTTATTTCCGATGGAGATTTAAGTGAGGATTTGATTCAAAGAATATTATCCGGGAGTCCTGTTTTGGAAACTTTGGAGTTCCATAAATGCCATGGTTTTAGGCGCATTGATATTACTTCTAAGGGTACTGGCATCGTGTGAAAAAAACCATCGGCATCACTCGGTTTCAATCGGCATCACATTGCCACTTGTTAGGCATGATGGTTTCGGCATACCATTCGGTATTCTTTACCGATTCGGTGTGGCTATTATTTGACCGTTGGACCATTAATGCATTCGAACGTTGGGTTATTGTTCCAAAAAAAAAAAAAAAAAAAGTTTAGGCATGGTTAGGCATCACATTGCCACTAAAAATAGGTAATTAGGCATGATTAGGCATGAAATTAGTTGGATTAATTCTATTGGCTAATTACATTTTATTATTAGGCATGGTTAGGCAACATTGCCACCACCCTAAGAGTGTTAAGAAATTTGCGTTTATCGGATACATGACTCCTGAAGAGGATCCGTATGGATTTAATGATATTATCGAAATTAATGCTCCTTATATTGCGTCGCTAGCAATCGAAGATAGTCTTTTGTTGAAGAATATTTTGTTGCTAAATGTGTCTTCTCTCGTCCAAGCTCACTTAGATTACATGACGGGTGAGGGTGAGTATGATGACACACCATGTAAGGAAGGGGAACAAGATTTTTTTAAAGGACTTATACATAGCCTTCGCCATGTCAAGGAGATTATTATTGGGACTTTATGTTCAAAGGTAAACAAACTTCGTTTTATTTCGGCCATTTGTGTCTTTGTTGCTTTAGTAGTACTTTACCGATTGGTCTTGATCAAAGGCGGATGTTAGTACCCATGGGTGTTTGGATGCACATTTTAAAAGTGATTATTAGGACTTGAACAACTACAAAAAGATTATTAGTTGCTTAAACAAGAGATTAGTAGCTAATTTACTCGTATCTTATTAATAATTTGTAATGTAGTTATGTTTACCCCGAAGCTAAAACAAAGTTTTGCGATCCATGCCACAGTATTTAGTTTAATTGCAAAAAGGATCACCCCCTTTGAGTTCACAACACGAAAGGTTACATTTTTTTCCGCTGGAG
This sequence comes from Artemisia annua, assembly GCA_014162995.1. NCBI lineage: Eukaryota > Viridiplantae > Streptophyta > Magnoliopsida > Asterales > Asteraceae > Artemisia > Artemisia annua. The sequence continues at coordinate 5,630 of LBNU01009380.1, read as the reverse complement.
AGTGTCTCTTTTGCTCATAACGGGTGTGATTGAACGTTCTACATTCGTTTGGCTTTCATCTTAACTAACTTTCAAAGGCATGTCAATCTTCTAATGTTGTACTCTTTGCATTTCTACTTTTTGTTTTTAGGTTTTCGCTTGTTTGGAAGCAAAAGGATTCAATTTTCCATCGAACTTGAACGTTGTTGATGCTACTGCACATTTATGGTATGAGTATGATAGTGATTCAAATGAAAGTGGTGATTCCGAGGAACTATTGTTTGCTGATGGTCCTCAAATTGAAGGTGATGAGGCTAATTGATTGACCACACTTTGCGTTCTTGTTTAGATAGACATTTTTGGTGTATTTCAACTGCATGTAGTTTTGTTACACCCATGATTTTCATTGAATAGGCTCTGTAAAATGATTGCTTTAACCTTTGAAAAAGCTATCTTCTTGGCTCATAAGTTTATCAAATGTTGGTTCTTTGTCTTATGTGGTTCTATCAATCAATGGTTAGGCTTTAAAGCCTTATAGCTATTTCTGTCGTACATGAAAGAAGGTTGGTTTTATATGACAGATCCATTACTGAAATCTGGTATTTATATGTGTGACTAGAATGTATGTGTACATGTATTAATTCATATATCCATACTACATAACAAGTGTTAAAGACCGGAAACGGGTAAACGGATGATGTTTTTCCCTCTTTGTTACCCAGGGAGGGCGGCCCTTTTGACTCATATGTACGCGGCCTCACCGGGTTAATTTCAAGACCTTTTCCTACCCTTCCCTTCAAATGTACACACCTAGGTTTGAACTTTGAGCCCTTGACCTCTTGTGAGGAAACCAAAGCCCTTAGCACTAGGCCATGGGGATTTAGTAAAGATATCGATTCCTTCACTATACGTAAGGGCTTACTGAAGAAATAGTTAGGCTGATTTGATCTATAAATAATGAACCTGAGGGATGCTTGAGTTTAGGTTGAAAGGTTATCATCAGTCGTGTAAAATATCTCAGCCCAAATGGTCTAATAATGTATTCCCTGAGATTGATTTTCTGAATATTTGTTATTATTCTGCACCTAAAGTGAAACCAACTTTAAATAGTGTTGATGAAGCTAATCCTGAACTTGTTAAGTATTATGAGGAACTTGGTATCCCGCTAAGCGAAAAGGATCCATTAGTTGTTGGATACTGTTTTTTATAGTGTTTCAATTGCAACGACAAATAGTAAGAATTTAGAAGAACAATCAGGAGTCATCTTTTGTTCAATGTCGGAGGCCATTGAACGATATCCTGATTTGTTTAGAAAGTATTTAGGGAAAATTGTTTCTTATGCTGATAACTACTATGCTGCTTTGAATGCGGCTGTATTTATTGATGGGTCGTTTGTGTATATACATAAAGACACTAAATGCCCTATGAAAATATTGACTGATTTTAGAATAAATGCAAAGGAAACGGGTCAGTTTGAGCGAACTCTTATAGTGGCTGATGATAGGAGTTTTGTTGAGTATTTTAAAGGGTGTACATCCCCTTCTTATGATAAGAATCAGCTTCATTCTGCTGTGGTGGAACTTCATTGTAACGAGGAAGCGGAGATTAAATACTCCACGATACAGAATTGGGATACGGGAGATGAAAATGGAAAAGGTGAGATTTATAATTTCGTGACAAAAAGGGGTGTATGTGCTAGTAGAAAATCCAAGATTTCTTGGACTCAAGTGGAGACAGGGCCCGCGATTACATGGAAATACAGTGTCGTGCTAAAAGGTGATGATTCAGTGGGTGAGTTTTATTCGGTTGCTTCAACTAATAATTTTCAACAAGCGGATACGGGTACAAAGATGATACACAAGGGTAACAACACGAAAAGTGTAATTAATTCAAAGAGTATATCGGCTGGAAAATCGAGGACTACTTATAGGGGTCTTGTTCATGTTCAGTCACGGGCAGATAATGCTAGGAATTCGTGTCAATGTGATTCGATGCTTATTGGTGACATGTCAGCTGCTAACACCTACCATGAAATCCAGGTATCTTCTTTAAATGCATGCTCTAATAACATGATTCTTAACTTTATTAACTTGGCTGTGAACTTGGCCTGTTTTAGTAGATATGTACTTTGTATTTGCTATCTCATCTTGTGGTCCAGTTACCAGTATTTTAATAAAAACACAAAGGCGAGTATCATATATTATTGTACAAATACGCCAATAAAAGTACTTATTACAACTTCAAGCTCAGAATTACATCCGAAACACTATTCCTTCACCATGTTTTGTTACCACTGCTTTTCTACTGCTGATTTCTGATTGTTAAGTATTACCTACCAATGTTTAAGAAAATATCTTGCCATTCAGGCATTCCCTCCATGACCCAAACGTATATGCAACGGGTTTCATTTTCTGATGCTGTCATTCTTGATTTTTCGTTGCATTCTAGCCATCATTCATGTGTAAATACCATACAAACACTATATTTGCAAGAATGGGCTCTTGGGACATATTATGGAAATGTGAATGCAACAAGGACATCTGGACTGGACTCTTTTTTTGTAAAGTGGCTCATTGTTGCAAACTATGATGTTATTTTGTGTTTCCACAAGGATTATAGTTCACAACAAACACTTGATCAAAAAATTAAAAAAAACATAAAAAGGAGAAAAAGAAGTATGACAATGTTGTAGAATGAACAAAATTTTGAACTTCTACTTTAATACTACGTACAAATTTTCTGCTGAAATAAACTTATAAACTTATCTTCAAAATTGATAAAGTGCATTAATTTAAACTTGTATTATTGTATATATAAGTTTAGCTGCTTTTAAATACCATTTTTTATAAACTAAAGTTTACTGTACTTTATTGGGAGGACGTTTGATAAGTTTTTTGGTCTTTGCCTTGCATATGATATGATTTGGGCCTCATTTTACGTCTGAGAGATTTTAGTTATCGGTTCATTACTAAATAGAAGCTAGCGCTTTCCTATTGATATTGTCGTGATTTGGCAAATCACCATTTTCAATACCAATTTAGACAACTTTTCTGATTAAAACCTTTATTTAACCAGTTTTGTTAAGTAATCTCTTCTTCATTCAATAAATTTGAATTATCTTATTTTCTGTGATAATTAAGTATGATCATTAGTCAGAGATTTGATATCTTTTTAGTAAATAAATATCTCAGGTATTTTTTTCATGAATACGAAAATTAAGTTAAAATTTCCACAGGACGTCCTGCGTGAACTTTCTTGCATTCAACTTACTCAAATGGAATGATGGTTGCCTGCAATGATAATATTTAGACATTATCTGTATGATTAGAAAATATATTTGACTAGTTTCTGGCCATTGCTAGAATCTTTCTTGTACTTCAAGAAATTTCATTAGCACTTTAGAGTAACATAATCTGTCTGTGTAAAGAAATTTCTGTTTATTTCTTTTTTTAAAAACAGGTGAAAGGTTCTTCTGCTCGTATAGAACATGAAGCAAGCACTTCCAAAATCAGGGAAGAAGAACTTTTTTATTTCTAACAAAGAGGGATTGATAATGAGAGAGCCAGAGACGCCATAGTTTTTGGGTATTGTGGGGATGTCTTGGAAAACCTTCCTGATGAAATAGGTGCTGAAGCAAAGGCTTTATTGAGCTTAAGACTTACAAAGTCGGTTAGTTAAGGAACACGAAAAATCATTAAAATTTTGGGATCTTTGATTGTTTTTCTTTTTGTTGATAAGCTCAATTCCTGATTCAATTTTAAGTTCGATCCTTGCGTAGGTTTTACATTTACTTTGTGATTTATTACATAAACTTGAATAAATTTTTGTGGTCTTGTTTTCCTATGATTATTGTGTGTCAATACTTAATGTGCTGTGTGCATTACTTTTCTGAGACCTTTCTATAATTCCATATATCCGTTATCCAGTGATTGTCATTCCCATTCCATGTAGCCCGCAATGCCAACCAAAATAAGCTTTACCCAAACACCCTGGAATCTAAACAGATAGATTGTGTCACTCAAAATGCATTTTTCCAAAGATGACCACTTTAATGGGTGATGGAAATGATAAGAAAAAGAAGCTAGTTTGTTAAATAGTCTAACTATGTTTAACATTGACTAGAGACTGCTGGGAAATTATGTTGAGATCGGACACAGGTTTGGAGGAACACTCTCTTACTATCACTTTTTAGTCCACTAAATTCCCTTGATCATATTGATACGCGTTTTAGGATTTGTCATATAATAGATTAAATATATAAGATAGGGAAGTGATTTGCACACTCCCAAAAATGATTGGCACACTCAAATTTTGAGCGTGTTGACATTTATACCCTCACATTGTTTGGACTTATTCTTATCCTGTAAGGATATAAATGTCAACACACTCACATTTTGAGTGTGCCAATCATTTTTGGGAGTGTGCAAATCACCTCCCGTATAAGATATGGTGAAATTGTAAGGGAAAAAAATGCAGAAGAAGTATATACTAAGCCAAAAAAAAAAAAAAAAAAAAAAAAAAAAAAAAAAAAAAAAAAAAAAAAAAAA
>LBNU01009377.1:77988-90504 GCA_014162995.1 Artemisia annua | reverse complement strand
TTTTTTTGTGTTTTTTTTAAAATTTTTTTGTATATATAAATATATGAAAAATATGTATATTTATGTGAATTCGGTTTTTGGTTCGATTCGATTTACGTTTTATCTTAACCATATCCAAACCAAAAATCAAATATTTAATTCGGTTCTGTTTTGACAAATTCAGTTCAATTTTATTTGATTTAGTTTGGTTTCAGTTTTCAATTCTTGTGGTATTACCCGATTTGTGAACGCTCCTATTCTGATGGGCTGAGGCTTATGGAATGTAGCTGACGAGCTGGATCATTATTAGCTTGAATAAACTGCGAAAATCATTTTTATGATTTGTCAAATTTGGCACAAATCATCTCTTATCGTTACTATTGACATGCACCATCCCTAGCATGCCAAACCTCTAGCACATTACATCTCTTTATGACTCAAAAGACTAATTTGCCCCTATATTATTTTACCAAACACACTTTTAATCCTCCAATAATCCCCACACGCTTCACATTAATCCAAACGCCCTTGTTTTAAAAAATTACTTTTAAGGATGTATAAATCTCTTTTAACACATTATTCATCTCTTTCTCTCCCTAAAACCTTCCTCATCTTTTACCTAAACTTCTCTCACCTAAACACAACCACCAAAACTCTGCGACCACCGCCACCTCAGCCGACAAAGGCAGCTGAACAACGACCACCATTGTTGCCTTCTTCATCTCCCCATAGTACCCCTCTTTTCCCCATTAAAAAAGGTTGTCGACAATGACAACAACATATAGTTTTTTCTTGTGAGTTTTATTTGACTACTTGCGTTGTATAGGGATAGTTTTTTTAGATCGAAGTTTGTTTGAGTTATTCTATATTTTATTCAATATTTTGTTTAACCTTTATTTATGCTTAAAATGAGGGTGGTGGATGTAGATGCATGTTAGCAGACTAGTGGTGATAGGGTTGTTGTTAGTAACGTTTTCAACTTCAAAACGTTAAAACAAAACGTTAATAATGATTTGCAGATTTGTTTTTTATTAGATGAACAATATTATAAACAAAATATAGTAAGGATTTTATTATACAAACTATACTATATATCGTTAATTAACATACGTAAAAAAAATGGAATTAAGAACAAAACTCTAAAATAATAAAAGTTATCACAAAACATTCAACGGAGGTGGTGAAATTTTGAATTATATAAACACATTGCGTCAGTTTTCCGGAGTAAATGACTAATTTATCCTTAACTCAACTGACAGGGGATGTAATTTGCGAGAGGTTTGGCCTGCTATGGATGATACTTGCCAATAGCGTCGACAAGAGATGATTAGTGCCAAATTTGACAAACCACGTGAATGATTTTTGTAGTTCACTCTAGCTATGACTCATTTTGAAGGCTTTTCGCAATTTACAGTTTTACACACATTCTACAATGGATTCTTTCATTATTCGTTAGGGGGAAAAAAAAGTTCTTTATAGACACCTGTTATGTCTGAGAAGTTTTATACGACTAAATTATGATCTCAGGGTTTAGTTTTCTGACAAGAAAACCTTTCACCGTTTGATAAAGGTCATAGCGTAGCATGTAGTATGTTTGTATAATTGTATCGTGCTCGATGACATATTCCAAACTTCGGTCATATGATGGAAAAGTCATGTTAAGTACATATTTGCTATAAGCACTAGCCAGAGGCCATTTGGGGTTGCAGAAAGCAAACATCATGCTCGTGAATACCAGAATACAGCATATCACAAAAACCATAATATCCTTAAGAGAGCCAACACGTCTGGCCATTGTCACAATATGAGCCACCGTCCGGGACACTTGATACTTGTTAATGGTGTGATGTACGTCGCTGTGTGAGCTAAGTGGTGTTGGGATATGGACATTTACAGTATATAAAGTAGGGTTGTTGACCATCTAGTATCGTGAACTCATGATAGAGTCCATGATAAAGAGTAAGATAATGATGAAAAAAATAAACGAACCAGTTTAAAAGAGTACCGGCACATTCTAGTAGATAGGCAAATGAATTATGAAATGATTGAAATCCATTAAACTTGGTTTCTGTTTATAGAGTTAAAAGTCTTTCAACAATTTTTTTTTTTTTTTTTTTTTTTTTTTTTTTTTTTTTTGTGTTAAAAGGCCTTCACACGGTAAAATATATTACTAAAAAAAATGGTTAATTACAACGTAATGTGATTGAAATATCACATTAACCTCAAGCAACCGATTGAAAAACCATTAAATCATTCATGAAAAGGCATAAATGATCAAACTAGCTACACACAACTAAAAAACCACCACTAAAACAAGCAAAAACTAAGACATATCAACCTTTATGCTAAACAAAGGAATATCAACCTATCCGAGTCTAATGTCATGGATGGCAACAACCTTTAATTGAGCAACAGATAGACCACAATCATCAAAGTAATCATCTTTATAGTCATTGTAGCCACATGTACCATCTTTCCTTTGCTCCAAAAGACTCTTCTCGTTATATTCCAGCACTTCATCATCCTCGCTATCATATCCTCGCTATCAAAAACGACCACATTACACACCTTGGAGAATGAGTTACCCACCTTAGTTGAAGAAGTACAAGTAGAGGAAGAAATACTAGGCTTAGTAGTTGCATCTTGCTCATTCACTTTCAAATCACTAACAAGCTGAGCTTCACTATCATGATCACCCAGATAATCAACATTTTTAAGAGGTTTACCATCATCATCCATAAGAGTAAGTTTCTCATCAATATTGGCTTTTCAAGCTTTCCAATTTTCTCAACAATAGGAGTAGTACTTGTGCTACCATAATCACCCAAAGCAATATTGCTATTGGGAGCACATGTAGGATCAATCACAGGTTCCAAAACAGAATGTTGCTTCTTAATCACATCAAAACTATTTTTCAAATTAAACAAGTTAATATCATCCACTTTGTTATTGTTCTTACCTCGGAAATCACGTAAAGGAGATGTACTACAAATATGATCTTTATCACGTGATTCCAAATTACCTCTTGGCTGAGAAGTAGAGGCCTCATCATTCTTGGAAGGCTTGCTAACCGGACGATATTGGTAATTAATAGGTGGTTTATTAAGCCGGGTACCTCCAATAGGACGAGAACCAGGTTTTATGGTATGTTTACCCTTACCCTTTTTCATGGTAATTTCAAATAAACCCATCATCACTAACCAACGGTTTCTCAACCGCTTTAACCCTCGTAGGAGCCCTCATCATTGTGGTCAAAATTTTGCATGTATCACACCTTGAAGGTTTCCATTCGTATTCTATCTCAGTTTCTCCCTGAAATGATCAGAACCGTTTGGGAATGGAATCGCCACAACAAGAGAATCAATCAAAGCTGCCTTAGATGGGACTTCAACAAGTGCAGACTTCAACACATTCTGTATTCCGCACTACAGAAATCTTAACCGTCTTCTTGATGGTATTATCCTTAAACATTGACGCATAGGAAGTGTTAACAGAATCATCACGAAGAAACTTAGTAGGAACCCTTGAATCATTCGATTCTAACTGAACTTTGGATTGATTAACAGAGGACTCCAATATTAGGGCGTCACTCAATAGGCTCGATTTCAAATTAATACCAGCATTACCTGTACCACTATTAACCTGCTTACCATCATTACGGGTACCCATCAACAAAACCCTAATTAACCCTCACAAATAGTCTTAAAAAGCCAACAGCAACAACTAAACAATCGTGCAAACAAAGAAAAGACGAAAACCTAACTATGGTTTACTCACCAACGATTAACACCTAATCGACTTACATGTTGAATCAGTAGATAGGAAGAATAAAATCAGTGATATAAACCAACAAACGAAACTGACAAGGACAAACCCTAAAATATAAACGAACAAACACTAAATACCGAACAGCCGCCTAAATAACCTATTAACTTGATACAAACAGAGCTTGATCAATGATAATAGGGTTAGTGAGGTGATTGAATCAGTAAGATAGGCTTTGATCAATCAGAATCATGGTAGTAGGGTTAGTCGCTGTTTTCTCCAGAGAGGTTAGGGTTTTCTTAAAAAAATCTTTCAACTTGTGTTACAAGCACTACTACATTTCCACTTATAGCGACGGTGTCGATTATGTTGTCACTAAAGGTTATAGTGACGACACGTGGTCTCATCAAATTCGGTCTTATTGAGATTATTGAGAGAATGAGTGTGTGCCATATTTGACTGGAAAATCAATTAATTCTCATTAACTGAATTGTTAGATACGGGGTCCTATTTGTAGAAAATATAGTCAAACTAAAAGTCAACAAAGCTAAAACTACAAACTATTGAATTACTACAGCTACATCACATATTACAATTACACATTTACATGAATCACAATGAACTTGAGCTCTGCATAGAATCTTGAACTTGGATGGCTTTAATTTATAAGCTTGTTTTGCTGAGATACTTGATGAACATGCATGGTGAGTTGGACTTGTAGAACTTGTACTGATGTGGCCTACTTTACGTCTCTATAGTTTAAATATTGACCGTGACTGAAAAATCGAACGTTATCAAACTTATAGCGACTATTTTGTCGTTGCGATAGGTTATAGTTAAAATGAAAGATTTAATATGGACTTGTGTTGTTGTCTAGGAAAGCTTTAGCGAGGACATTTCATCGCTAAATGTTTTGGTCAAAGACGGGGCCAAGAAAGTGGGCTTTTGTCGTTTAGCGGATATATACATCCGTCAACGCTATAAATCCCCCGTTGCAAGAAGTCCAAATTGGCGTAGTAAGACCATTAATGTTTGAATATGGTCTTAAAGTTCACGAATTGCTCATGAGTCATGATCAAAATTAATGGTCTGTTTTTTTATTTTTGCAGTTTTTACTCCTTTGGGCATCTATTGTAATCATAGGTTTCTTGCAGGAGCTAACAATTGACAAACTTTAGAATAAATGTGTAAGATTATATGAGTTCATGACGTGACATTGATATAGACTTTTGAAAGTTTATACCATTGAGATGCTTTTAGTTCTTTATTGTAATTTCTTGTATTGTCCGTTCCTCTTAGGTTCCTGTGTCGTGTAATTTTTTCCCCAACTTTTTGTATTATATTGTCCAATTCTTGTATTCTCCAATTTTTTTTTTTTTTTTTTTTTTTTTTTTTTTTTTTTTTTTTGTTTTGTTTTCGAATTCTCTTAGTTCTTAATTGTAATTTCTTGTGTTGTCCAATTCTCTTAGGGGCTAGGGTTGCATTGTCCAATTCTTCTAGGTTTTTTTTGTGTTTGTGTCGTGTATTTTTTTTTTTAATTATTATTATTTTTTTTGTTCTCTTGCATTTTGTTTAATTTCAATACAACTAGAAAGATAACTTTATATCACAAGAAAAAAAAGTAATAAAAAAAATCCAAACGTTTGTTTAATTAAGGTGTCATAATAACTTAGGACAGTCCTGACTCATCAACCCAAACAACAATACGCACTATATACGTAAGAAAAAAAAGTCACCAAAGTGAATAAATTAATTATTGAACACAGCATAGTACATGAAATCAAAAGCAGCAGATGAACGTGAATGTAAGACATGCACACCAAAAGATGAATACTACATCAACGAGAAATCCAAAAGCTTACAATCAACTAGAGACCCATACTTTGTCACCTTTAATGTTTGTAAAGCCAGACAAATGTGTTCTCTTTCACTTAGGAGGCTGGTTTTAAGTGTTTCTTCTGTGGTTGGTGTCTTGTTTGTAATGGATTGCTGCTTCTATTGAACAACGATCTATCACAAACCTATAAAACACAGAAAAGAGAGAGTACAAATTAAAATCACTAATAGAAATATGTAATATTTTACCCGTTCAAGAAATCTTGTACATGACAAAAAGTTATGTCACACTTAAGTTTTAGTAGTAACACTCTTTTATGAGATTATATGTGTACTGCATGTAAAACTGCGGAAAAATAATATAACAGTGATATGTAGATACATAAGTACAGAACCAATTGATTTGTGTTGTAGTGATGAAAAAATGGTATATCATATATATCCTGAACCAAACAAGTGATCGGTAAGAGCATAGTTACATTACCTTTGCGCAATCTCCACCTGGTTGACCGCAGCATTCGTATCCCTCAGGGCAACAATAATTATCTCCACAACACACCGGTAGACTCTCGTTACAACAAGCATATGCACAGTGAGATGAAAGGTAGATGAACAAAAGGAAAAGAGCGAATATGGATTTTAAGGTACCCATATAAGTTAGTGATGAGCTAATAAGTAATAAATTAAATGAATTTTCTTGAAATTAGTTTCTTATTTTATAGAGGTTTCAAACTTATGGATTATCGCACCTAATGACCTAATTTTCTCCGTGCCTGCATGGACTGTGGACAATTATATATGTAGCCATATTATCCTGACAGGTTGAAGTACCAAAATGCCCATTGAGGTATTGCATGAAATCAATGGATTTGGATGACGGACAAATATATTTATAGGGGAAGTAAAATAATATATATATCTTTATGTACGTGGTAAGGTTTGATACTACTTTTAATACAAACAATGAATTTCGGCCTCTTGTAGTATTTACTTGTTTGTGTCGTGACTTTTTAAGTAACTCTACTGGGTTTTGTTTATGTCGTGACCTTTATTTAAGTTTTCTTTATTATGTACGTTTACTAGTTATAATATCTGTGCACGCACGGGGTTTTTTCTAAATTTTGTAATAGTTCATTTTTATCTATTAAAAAAAAACAAATAATTTATTTTTTGTTTAATCACAAAACTTATAAACTAATAGTTTAAGTTTACTTATCGTATGTTTTCTTTTTGCATCGATAATTTTTGTAAACTAATAGTTTAAGTTTATGTCGGAATATTGATTGTTTGGTTACCATGTTACTGTTAGTTCACCTATTATAAAATTTTATAAGTTTTTGTAAGCAATAAAGAACATTAATTCTTATAGTCATGCATTAAGAAAATCCAAGCAAGAATTATGATGAACAACTAAAATGAAGACATAAATCGGCCAGTTGCATAACTAAACACTTGCATTCATAATTTCACGTAATGGTGAAGTATGAATTCGGTTGTTTTAGCATGTAATAATGAGAATGTGTTGATGCCGATGAATGAACCAGTTTACTTAACTAAGAGGAAAAGTAATATTCAGACCTATTTTGAGCATAATGAAGGTGCTAATGTTCACCATTTGGCGTTTGTGACTGAGGATATATTTAAGTCATTAAAATAGATGAGGAAGAGAAGTGGTGCTGGTGGATTTGAGTTTATTTCAGCCCCACCACCAACGTATTATCGAAATTTCAAGAAGAACGTTGGTGATGTGTTGAGTGATGAGCAGATTAAGGAATGTGAAGAGATAGGAATTTTGGTTGATAGAGGTGATGAGGGAACTTTGCTTCAGATTTTTACCAAACCTGTTGGTGATAGGCATGAACAATTTCACGTTATATTATGATCATTTGCGGAGCCAGAAAATGATTATACATCGATGCCCACACTGTAGTTGTTGTGATTGTTATAATTTGGTATGGAAATTGTTTGAGCAGGCCAACCGTATACATTGAGATAATAGAATTGGTTGTATGGTGAAAGATGATGAAGGCAAGTCAGGTTGTGGAAGATTTGGAAAGGTAACTATGTCGAGCTCTTTACCACTAAAGACATGATCTACATCTTTTTTTCAATTGAACTAATGTGAGCATAAGGTTGTTTTTCATAATTACTATGTTCACTTTAGGCAAATACCATTAGGATGCCCCTTTTGACAATTATTTTGATTCTGAAAAAAACATTCCAAAAGTTAGTAACTTCAGTAGCATCCTTTTAGTGTCATGCAGCAACACAAATCAATATTAGCCTTGGCACATCTTTTATTAATTTGCATATGTATCAAGTCCATTTATAGCAATAACCACTACACAAAAATAAACACATTCCAAACACTACATAAAAATTATAACCTTTGTAAACCCAGGATCATAAACATCAAATATCTCAGTATGACAAAAAAAAATTGAGTCACTTTAACCAAAATGAAAGTTTCATCTCAACGTAAATTAGTTACAAAATCAACATACTACTATAAGCTTTTTTAACCAATGTAAGTGCCTGAATCGTGGAAGTTCTTTGTCCTTGTTTGTTGTTCCTGAAAATCCAAACAACTCTTTTTCAATGACAATCACAGCCCATATATAGAGATGACCCATGTAGACAACAAATATAAAGTTGCCTACTTGAATAAGCTTGAATCTATTTTGATCAAGTACACGATTTCATTCTTTTGGTTTATTTAATTTTTTACACCACTCGATCGAGTGTTCAACAAACCTTAATGTTAGCTGATGAGCATACTTTGTTTTGGTGAGATAAGGGTTTTGAAACCCATTATAACGAACTTCAAAGTTTCTTCAATGTTTTGTGTCGGCATTAAAAAGAATGAGCATATTTGTTTTTCAAAGTTAAGATTCCGTATTCTTTGGGTATTTTCCTCACATGATTCAGGATTTGGGGAATAAGGTAAAAATGTTTTTTAGTTGTGTATGTATTTGGATGAATGGAGTATTATTACAATACCTCTTTGGCCAAATTTGAGAATCTTGCAAAATCGGCAAGCCCATAACCAGATGACCTTAATGCTATCATTCCTGGTGCGAAGCATGCTAACTCGTCCATCTGTATGCATTAGAAGAAAAATATTATCCCTATACTTATCATACATTGAATTCTTAATTGTGTCCTTTAACGATAACTTGGCACGTTGGCGTTACCATATCAATATTAGGAATTTCCTATCTTCTCGGAAAAATATGTAAAATGAGGGTGCAGTCTTTCGAACTCAATAGACCTTTCATTGATGTCTCCCACGTTTCTCGGTTTTTATGTTCCATTAAAAAGATTAAAAGTTTCTAGGCTAAAAAAGTTATATCTCGAAACAATTTTTAATATACAAAAGCAACATTCAACATTTTTATTAAATGAATCTCTCACCTGTAATGCTTCACCTCTGCAGTTTTGTTTACTTGTATCCAGAATTTGAGTAAATATTCATAGAAACTGGATCCAAAATTATAATAATTTGAAAAAACCCATCGATTAGGAAAAATAAGGTGGTTCAAAAAACAATTAGTACCTGTTGCCCATGGTCCCAAAAGTAATGGTAGAGTGAGATGTCGTTCCTCTATGAGGATTTAAATTAACGGTGAGTAATCCATCCACAGGAAAAGTCTTATTCAGATCTAGAATAACATATATTCTCTACATGAATCGTCAAGTTACAATATTACATTAAAGCCCATTGTTACTGAAGTCCAAAGAGTTTGTGACCCGTCTATGGATTGAAAGGGTGATAAGCATTTCAATGGTTTACAATTTTTGCTCTTTTAATGGTGACCCTGCTGACCGAAGTAACAGGTTTCATTCCAAGCTTCAACATTGTTTTTATACTATTTTACCTTAACATCCTCAATAACACCCTAAACAACCTTATCAACGTTTTCTTGTTATATTAGAGCTATAACTAATTATTAGAAAAAAAAAAAAAAAAAAAAAAAAAAAAAAAAAAAAAAAAAAAAGTATGAATCTCTAAAGTAACATTTAATAAATAAAATTTTAGGATATTAAATGGGTTAAGTACCTGTACCCAAAGGCTTGTGCCACAGCAAGTTCACCACTCAAATGCTTGTCTTCATATCAACTTTCTAGTTCCTTCCGTCTTGTTTGTTCTCGTCTTTTTAACCATTTGCAGTGCAACTGTTTTAACACAGTTAATGATTTATTTAGAGATCATAGCAGCAGGAGAAGCAAGAGGGAGCTTAATAATAAAGAAAACAAAAATTTTTACCATTTCTTTGTCTTGAAGCATATTGACTTGTGTGTACTGTGTGCTTTATCTGAATCCACTGTTTGGACACCACGGCTTGGGAGGCTCAATGCGAGAAGAGAAGCAAACGACAATAACAGTGATATTGTCGCTTGTGTGTAGGCGCAACACTTGATTAATGAATTCTGTAGCACACCGTTGAGGGTCATTGTATTGCATTAGTTGTCACCGGACAAAGGCCACTCCTTCATTTAACATGATATCTCATATCCCGTCACATCCAATTATCATAATTCATCATCATCGGTCAACACAATTTGTGTCATTTCTGGTTCAGCAATCAGAGGTGATTCTAATTTCATGCATCTGTCTTCCAGGGCTCGTGTCACAGCAAGTTCACCATTCATGTACCCAAAAGCAATGTTATTACAGTAAGTCATTAAAATCAAGATCTATGAATAAACCAATTTATGATTGTTTGCATTGAAAATAGAAATTGGGCGACTCTCAACCCATTTGACCCATTCAACCTGTCCCCTTGTAGCTATTTTTATATTTTATCCACTTCGAAAAAACACAACCCAAATTGACCCAATTATAAGTAAATGAGCACATTGAATTAATAGATTAAGTGAATCAATGAGTTTAAAAGAGAAAAAAAAAATCAAATTAGGGTAACCATTGATTCGACCCAAAGCATTTGGTTTTTCAAATTGAAAAAGCAAATTTGATAGATGGAAAGAAAAATCGTACCATGACTCACACAACACACGTATCATCGATTGAGAAGATGGAGCCTATGAAGATTCAAGTGTAGGGTTCCAGGGACGGAGCAAGGGGGTGCCCGCGGGTGCACGTGCACCCCATGGATTTTTTTGATATAGTGTTAATTTTTGAAAAAATTGTCGATTTTTCTTAAATGTATCTTATATGCACCCGGTGCATTAAAATGTGTCTCTAGTATTATTTAGTTCGTATACTTATAAATATAAAATTTTGTAAAAGTCCAAAGATGAAACAAGTTTAATAAATTAAAGCACAAAAGCCCATGAAATAGGTTTTTTAATGGAACAAGTTTATTCATCATCCTAACAATTTACAAAATCCAAAATTGAACCAACACCACAAAGATGAAACGTGTTCGTAAGTTGTACCATATATCTTTCATTTGTTTATTATGTCTTTTAGAGTTTTCATGTTTTGATTAGTTGTATGAAATCTTGACTAATTTGTTGGTTCCGTATAGTATATCATCATCAATAAGGGCTTAGGGTAATAAGAATAAATGAATAACTATGCAATTTCTATTAAGACAAATAGGGACAACAAATTTAAGTGATAGTCAACAATATATTAGAATATGAATAGTACCCCAATTGTGTTGTCATGGGGCATTTTTATTGTTGTCGTAGTTACAGTATATATGAAAAGTAGTACTTAATTGAAGTTGAAAGATATTTTTCTAAAATGAAGCTCATTAAAACTGATTTGCGTAATCGGATGGGTGATGATTATTTTAACAGCGCTTTAACTTGTGCTATAGAGAAAGAAGAACTTATTAATATTAAAAATGAGGGTGCACGTAAGTGTTTTTTTGCTATGGGAGATCGTAGAATCACTAATTAGAAGGTAATATGTTCATTTATTATTGTTTTAATGAAATCGTCGTTTTAATCCATTTTTTAACTCTATTATATTACGGTTAAAAAAAATTTGTGCACCCGGTCATATTTCTTTCTGGCTCCGTCCCTGGTGGTATCAATGAAATGTGTTCCTGTTGTAGATTTGAGAAGATGGAAACTGAAGTACGGTTCCCCGTTTTGTTTCACAATTTGTTTGTTCCATTTTTCGTTTTAACCCATTAAGTTTTTTTGGATTGACTCCGCTTATTTTAAATTTTTTTTTATTATACTTTTGACACATATACTTTTTTACACAATTTTTCTGAAAAAACGAATTTTAATAAATTTTGTCCAAATAAAGTACTAGTAATATTTAGAGCTTTTTATTAACATGTTTAAAAAGAATTAAAATAAAATAAATAGATTATTACTTAACAAGGAATGATTTGATTTTTTTGGAATGAAAAAATCACCACTAGAGGTTTTGTTTTATTAGGAAAAAGATTGGATAATAATTTGGTTAACTTTTTCCCCAAGTTTGGTTTGCTTATAAATATAGAGCTTGGGTTTATCTTTTGATGATTAAAAAAATCATTAATAAAATTCTGTTTTATAGTTTATCTCTTGGTTGAGTTTTATTCCCGCTAAGTGCGCTTTGTTTATCGCCTTTGAATTAGGGTTTATCTAAATACGCTTCCGCACATCCTGTGTCACTTTGCCAATAAAAAGACATGTGAAAATCAATTTTTATAGTATTAAGTAGACAATTAAAGTGTCACATCCCAAGAAGATTATTATAGTATATATTTTTATTAAATAATCATAGTCACCCTTCCTTCCTCCCTTCCTAAAAGTGGGGGTACACTTGGCTGGTAAGCTAGTGCTAAACCACCAGCCCAAAAAAGACGATGGCGCACCCTATCGTTGGTGGTGCCATGGCTGCTCGCGCCATGGTGACCAGCCAACGCCGTACCATTTTTAAAAAAATTTTGGTGGGTTTGTTTGTTGTGTTTGTGTTTGTAATTGTGTATTTGATGTTTTTTTTTTTTTTTTTTTTTTTTTTTTTTT
>LBNU01009377.1:56209-77983 GCA_014162995.1 Artemisia annua | reverse complement strand
AAAAAAGGGTTAAAAAAAAAAAAAAAAAAAAAAAAAAAAAAAAAAAAAAAAAAAAAAAAAAAATGTCCAATGGCACCACATTTTCTGATGGCAAGGGTAACAGCACAAAATGTGATGCCGAAGGATTTCTGGTGCCATAAAGGATTTTGTTGACGTGGCATCACTTTTTGCCTATGGCACCAACCTTGAGGCACGAGGGTACCAGTGCTCTAAAAACAACGTGACGTTACCAGATTTAAAATCATTCATTTGTGGACTTGGTCATTTAAGAATACAGTTGAAACCAATTAAGCATATATTAATCAGATTTTGTATAAATTAAAGATATATAACAAGGCGCAATGGAACAAATCCCGAAACGAATATTATATTATTTTTTTTGCCCGAAACGAATATTATATTATTTTTTGGGGAAGCCAATATAATACTATTTTGTAGGGGTGAGTGTCTAATGTGAGTACGTGTTTATCAAATACAGATCCAACACAACACTCACCCTTTCTCATCTCTTCCTACCAAAAGAAATTTACACCGCCTTCTGCTGGATCTATGATTCTGGTTGTCAAACAAAATGGTAAAGGTAAGTTGGATTTGGTTTCGGTTGCTGTTGATCATGATGATTTAGACCCTTTTCGTCACCATAGGATAATAATGATAACGGGAAAAGCAATTCTTTATTTTGGTTGTGCAATCAGTTTTCTATTTGCTGTTGTTTTACAACGAAACTCTTGATTTGAGTATACCTAATATTTTTTTCAGGGGTTTTTGGTTAATGCTATGTTGAGCTTTGATTGGTTGTATATGCTTATTACGTTTTCAATCAGTTTTCTGAGACGAGAATCATGGTGATACTGGTTATCACAGGTAATATTTTTTCTTGACTGTTACTTTCGTAAGTTTTGGACGCCCTTTCTTTTTTACAGTATAATGGTCAATACTCAATAAAGGCTTACGATTTTTGTTTCAGTGTGTTTAACAGACGTGGGTTTGCGGCATATAATGGTCCGTGTGGGTTTGTTTTTGGGTGGTAATTAAAATTTTTGAACATGTATATAAAGTGTTTGATGAAATGTTTGGGTTAAAAATAGTGAAGTTACAACTTTATCTTTACATTAATTGGTTGCATCCTTTCTGATGTTAATGTTTTGTGCAGGTTTTATTGGAGATTCGAGGGTTGCGGCTTCACGTATTACAGGTACTTCCATTTCTTTTAAAGTGTTAATTTAGATTTTGATTGGTGAGATAGGTGTTTGTATGTAGGTTGTTTAATTTTTTGTTGGATGTTGTTCCAAAAGAGGTATGATCATGGACCCTTTCAGTTGATGTGTATGTAGGTTGTTTAATTTTTTCATTGGTGAGATAGGTTGTTTTAAAGTCTTTAGTTTTGCGTAATTCCTCATTTTTTTGATTGGTGAGATAGGTTGTTTTAAAGTCTTGTAGGTTGTTTAATTTTTTGATTGGTGAGATTGGTTATTTTAAAGTCTTTGTTGGTATATGCTTTATTGTGTTTTCGTAATTTTAATAGTCTTCGGTGTTGGCTATTGGAACTGATTGTTTGTGATTAAAATAAGTTGTACCTGATTGCTCGCCTTTGAATATAATAACATATGCATACAAAAATAAAAGGATTGTTTCATTAGAGTTGTTGTCAGTTACGGGTGATGATATTGATTTCTTGGGTATGTTTGGGAAAACTGCTCTTGATTCGCCTACTAGGGAGCATACTTAATACTTAATCTTGACGTGGGTAGTTGGTGAGTAGTTTTCTCGCGCATCTGCTTAATAACTATAATATGTTCTTTGTGGCATCTTTATTAAATATTTGACACTATTGTTGTTTTAGGTGCAACTGATTCGGCTTGAACCCCTCAAACAACAGATGGTCAGACAACAGCAACAACGTCAGCTGGCTACGAAGGTCAGTCATTTGCTTATTAAATTGTGAATTTGGTGTTGGATGCTACTGTTAGTTTATTGCTTATGTGTTAACCCTGACTTTATGCTTTTCAGGTCTGTTTTGGGAACTCAAACAGAAGCATTAGCAACAGCTCTAACAGGCAATGACGCACCGTGAACTTCTACAACAGGTACCATTTCAATTCAGCTTATTTTGTAAAGAACTAGATTTTGATGAAATGGCTAAAAATAGTCTCCGTTTGCGGCTTTACTATACATATATACATTTCTCAAAGACTCGAATTCCTAAGTCTTTAAAATAATAATAAACCTTTAGGCCAACTGGAATTTATACGGAGCCCAGTTACATAGCCCAACATTGTCGCTGGTCTTTTTACCTGACTAATAACTCACCGCCTCTGTATCTTGCTTCATACACTTCCTTTCACCAAACAAACGACAAAATCCAGAACATTCAAGATTAAGTTTCTAACACCGCCTAGATTTAGCCACACGAATCCAGAACGTCAAACTAATATCCAAACTCATTTTTTGTAAACGGTTCTGCTGTATCTTTAATATTTGATTATGGGTTTGACAAATTTATGGGTACTAATGTTTTCTGTTGGTCTTTGTTTTAGGGAATAGGATGGTTTCCAATACCATATGTTTGGTAAGCAAAGGCCTTTATTACAGGTATAATAATGACTATTTTAGTTCTCAGAACTTATGTTTTGTGATACAATTAGATTTAGTAAGTGCTTTTTGTATATGATATCTTTCGATGTGGTTTAATAGTAACCTAAACCAGAACTTCCTGATGCTTGGTCTGTTTTTTATTGAAGATTTCTTGAGGGCGAAGTTAGGATTGTGAATGGGTTCCTAAGATTCACGATTTTCGGTTCATTACCAGGTTGTTTTATTCGGTGGTTACCAGCAGGTAAGTTTTGAAGATTTGGTTATTGCTATCAATCATTAAGAATAAGTTCATGACCCTTTTTGATCCAATTTCTCTGTCACTAATTTATTGTATCACTCATGTTTTTGAATAGGTTATACTTTTGATACTTATACGGGTTTCTACTGTTCAGCAACTGATACAGACTCTTATTGTCTTCAAACGTCCTAAGGTAATAACATTTTAGTTCCTTTTGTATTCTATACTAAATTAGTATCATTAGATATGGTTAAAGATAATAAAATGATTTGAGTCAACGTATCCTACAAACGCTTCTACTGCTGGGGCGTACTGGTGAAACACACATTCGGGCGTACTGCTCCCAAAAGGATATGATTTCACTGGGTTGCGCCCGATTGGTCCAAACAACAATCAGTAGTCGTTCGTTATGTCTAAATAGCGATCAGTAATCGGTAAATATTATATTAGCGCTGCTCTAACGGGTTAAGAAGGATATCATAAATCTTTATGATATAATACTATNCTGATTGCTCGCCTTTGAATATAATAACATATGCATACAAAAATAAAAGGATTGTTTCATTAGAGTTGTTGTCAGTTACGGGTGATGATATTGATTTCTTGGGTATGTTTGGGAAAACTGCTCTTGATTCGCCTACTAGGGAGCATACTTAATACTTAATCTTGACGTGGGTAGTTGGTGAGTAGTTTTCTCGCGCATCTGCTTAATAACTATAATATGTTCTTTGTGGCATCTTTATTAAATATTTGACACTATTGTTGTTTTAGGTGCAACTGATTCGGCTTGAACCCCTCAAACAACAGATGGTCAGACAACAGCAACAACGTCAGCTGGCTACGAAGGTCAGTCATTTGCTTATTAAATTGTGAATTTGGTGTTGGATGCTACTGTTAGTTTATTGCTTATGTGTTAACCCTGACTTTATGCTTTTCAGGTCTGTTTTGGGAACTCAAACAGAAGCATTAGCAACAGCTCTAACAGGCAATGACGCACCGTGAACTTCTACAACAGGTACCATTTCAATTCAGCTTATTTTGTAAAGAACTAGATTTTGATGAAATGGCTAAAAATAGTCTCCGTTTGCGGCTTTACTATACATATATACATTTCTCAAAGACTCGAATTCCTAAGTCTTTAAAATAATAATAAACCTTTAGGCCAACTGGAATTTATACGGAGCCCAGTTACATAGCCCAACATTGTCGCTGGTCTTTTTACCTGACTAATAACTCACCGCCTCTGTATCTTGCTTCATACACTTCCTTTCACCAAACAAACGACAAAATCCAGAACATTCAAGATTAAGTTTCTAACACCGCCTAGATTTAGCCACACGAATCCAGAACGTCAAACTAATATCCAAACTCATTTTTTGTAAACGGTTCTGCTGTATCTTTAATATTTGATTATGGGTTTGACAAATTTATGGGTACTAATGTTTTCTGTTGGTCTTTGTTTTAGGGAATAGGATGGTTTCCAATACCATATGTTTGGTAAGCAAAGGCCTTTATTACAGGTATAATAATGACTATTTTAGTTCTCAGAACTTATGTTTTGTGATACAATTAGATTTAGTAAGTGCTTTTTGTATATGATATCTTTCGATGTGGTTTAATAGTAACCTAAACCAGAACTTCCTGATGCTTGGTCTGTTTTTTATTGAAGATTTCTTGAGGGCGAAGTTAGGATTGTGAATGGGTTCCTAAGATTCACGATTTTCGGTTCATTACCAGGTTGTTTTATTCGGTGGTTACCAGCAGGTAAGTTTTGAAGATTTGGTTATTGCTATCAATCATTAAGAATAAGTTCATGACCCTTTTTGATCCAATTTCTCTGTCACTAATTTATTGTATCACTCATGTTTTTGAATAGGTTATACTTTTGATACTTATACGGGTTTCTACTGTTCAGCAACTGATACAGACTCTTATTGTCTTCAAACGTCCTAAGGTAATAACATTTTAGTTCCTTTTGTATTCTATACTAAATTAGTATCATTAGATATGGTTAAAGATAATAAAATGATTTGAGTCAACGTATCCTACAAACGCTTCTACTGCTGGGGCGTACTGGTGAAACACACATTCGGGCGTACTGCTCCCAAAAGGATATGATTTCACTGGGTTGCGCCCGATTGGTCCAAACAACAATCAGTAGTCGTTCGTTATGTCTAAATAGCGATCAGTAATCGGTAAATATTATATTAGCGCTGCTCTAACGGGTTAAGAAGGATATCATAAATCTTTATGATATAATACTATATTAGTGCTGCCTGTCAGAATTAATGTTTGGACATGCTTTTTAGTTTTCATTGTTGAATTATTACCAAGTGGAGAGCCAGTAGTTTGTGCGGTTAAGAAATTAATACAAAAATGAGAAAAAAAAAATCGTTTTATGTGGAAAAGGAACTTTCTGTTGAAACTGTAGTTTCATAAGTCAGGTTAAAAAAGGATTCAGTAGGTAAATTTGTAAATTTACTGATAACAGGTTGCTGTTTTGAAGACGGTTAACCATGGGATACCCGACTGAGCCTTTGGAGACTGGCGAAGATGACAAAAGGGCATTACAGGAAGCGTATGGAAGCGATATTTTTACATATGTGAATGACTACAGGTATGAACAAAGTTCTACACATGTGTCATCCTTTGTAACTTTTAAGAAATCTCCCAAACTGTTAGATATTCATTTTACAAGGGTTGCACTCGCTCCTCCGCTATAGAGCTGTATGATATCTTTTTAACCCGTTAGAGAGGAAAGATGAAAAACAGTAGCATACTTTTTTACACTTTCTTGATGAAAATCATTAGGAGTTGATGAAGATGAACATGAACTTTTTATAAGATTTTTGAGGTGATAAATAATTAAATATCAATTGTGAATACCCCGAAAGGGGTTCATTGCGGTCAGAGTCATGTGAGTTCATTTTATAGGATCACGATTTTCGGATTTGATAGAGGTGACGTGTTTATAATGAATGACAGGTTTACTTAAACATTGTTTGCGATCACTTTTTGGGTTTTAGTTGTTCACATGGATTCATTATTACAGGTGTGAATGAAGGTGGCATGCCAAATTTTTGTCACAGTCGTTCACTACTGCGAGTGAAGGTGACGTGACGTACTGTACTTACAGTTGTGATGACAACGCACGAACATACGATACAACTGAAAGTTAGTTAAAATCTTTACGCATATTCTTTCTCTGCAATACATTTATTAAAACATGCAGTTTGATAAAAGCGTGTTCTGTGACTATAGGTGTGGTGGGTGATATTTTCAAGGTTTTTGAAGATAAGGTGTTCCCATGGTATGACGGGGTCATAACCAGGCTTCTTAAAAACCTGTCAACCAATTAGCTGCACCATTCTGTGAAACCACCCGTTTGCTATGCTTTTGTGACATTGCGTTGACAATCGGAGAGAACTTTGAGAGAGCTATTTCGATGATCCAAAGTTCAACAAAATTATCCTCTCACATATTAGGGTCTGCTGACGAAATGACAATCTATGCAAAACTTTTGTATGTAAATACTCACCTTCACTTTTTATACCTGATCTATTATATCCGCTTATTTATAAATGGAAACGAATGAGTTTTCAGCTGTCCATTAGCTTCAAATAGTCAATTGATTATGTGTTTGAAAATTTCTGAAATTATGACCATTTAACAAATAAATGCATAAAATTTATGAAACAGGAAAATCATGTTTACACACGAAAATGGTTCACAGGCCCATTGCTATACCTCATGGACTGAGTTGTTTAAAAGTCGTATGCCTTACCCATATTGATGTGTGTGTTCTTATAGAAAGATACGGTAGAATCGTGCTTTAATTTTGCCCACATGGAAGCAACCAAAATAGATGCATAAAGACAGAAAAAACGACTGTTATCTGTTATAAAAGGAAAAAAAATCTCAGCTGCACATGCTTCTCATTTTTCGTCGATTCTGTTGAGAATATGAAGGCATAAGATTCACGTTCATTTGCTCTTTAATTTTATCTGTCACAAGGTATCTTTTTGTCAACTTTTCATGATATTAATTGTGTAGTGACATAAATTGTTAATGTGTTAGTTTACATGTTAAATTCAGTCATATCAGAAAAATAAAGTCTATTTACTTGGAGTACTAATACATTTCATTACTAACATATTTATACAAGCATAGAGAAATAAGTTGTGGTATATTTTGCAAACCATCTGTTGAATTCTATTTTTTATTAGCCTTGAATATTAATATCATTTAATTGGCAGAATTAGTACATTGAATTTTTAAAGTACCTTACATGATGTTACTCCTTAATTATATATGCAGAGGCTTGCAGGAAGGAGTAGTAGATTTGGAAATGGTGGTGGGTTCCTATGCGGAAACGGTGACTGCGCACTTACAATAATCCAAAAATATAGCAAACACTCCCGCCGCAACGCGGCGGGCTCCTGCTCCTCGTATCTATACATTGTTGGATGGCCCAAGATTCGTTGGTACATTTTGATCCTTTTATTATTCATATTCGTAACGGGTCATTTTTTTGTGGAATATTTGATTTTTTTGTAAGGTTCTTTTTATTCTGCATTGATTAATTAGGATCCTGATGATGATTTTATTATAGGGAGGTGTTTGTAAAAATGACCTGTTAGTTACCAGCTAGCATGCTGGATTTCAATTTTGTTCAGCTGTGTGATTTAATGATTCTTTTATTTTTTTTTGGAGCTACTTTTAGCCAGCCTTTGTGTTACGATCACACAACAGCCAAGTATGAGATTGATTGATGGTTTATAAAGTCAAGATGTCCCCTCTTCCTTTGAGTGAGTTCACACCTACCTTGTGGCTTGATGCGACCTATTATGGTTTGGATTCATATCACTTTAAGTATGTTCAACATTGAGTATATTTTGGTTTCCCCTTCATGGGAGCTATTTGATTCGAACATAGGAAATCAGGTTCATGGCAACTTGCTGAATTTGAATAGCTAAACAATGTTTTCCAGTAATTTTTATAGCTACTTTTTAGTATGGTAAAGCTTAAAGGTGAAAATGGGTTGTCCCGGGTGCTATATGATTCAAACGCTATTTCCATCTTATGCGGGGGTGGCGCTGAATTTAATTAGCACGGCATTGTCTCTAGCTTTTAATTTTGGTATTGAACCCGAAGTAAGTAAGTTCTTGATGAATTATCCAAATAAATACGAATCTTTGAAATTTAATAATGGATGTATTTGATTAAGAAATATTAAGCTCAGGATATAGGAAGTTCGGTAATGAAGCGTCCTACTTTTGTAGGGTGATAAACAGTATTTGTTCGCTTCTTCCAGTTCTAGAATTGTCAGTTACCAGCTAGAAAAGGAATATAACTATATATGTAGAGAATATAACGATTATTAATAGGACTGAGCTGTTTTGAAATTTAGTGTCGATTAGCGGGAGTAGCTCAAACCATTTATGCTTACTTTGTTGAAATTTTGTCATTTAAATGATAAGTAAGCTCGTGTACTTTGTCGCAACATATAACGGAGATTTGATTATTGTTTTTGATAATTAATGATGGTGAATGAACTAGGATACTTATATCACAGGTGATATGATCTCTTTATCCAACTATCCAAGCAAGTCTAAGGGTGCGTTTGGTACATGCCTATGGGAATGATGGAATGAGTTTGATTCCAAATAATGATGTTTGTTTAATACATCTTGATATCAAATATGACAATCATAGATGGATATATTCCATACTACATACCACTTAAGGGCCCGTTTGGTTTGTTGCTAGGAATGACAATGGTATCGGATTTGATATGTGGTAGAATGACAATGGGTATAATAGTTTCAAATGTGTTGTTTGGTATATAAAGTTCTGCTTGAATATTAATAATTAAAATTAATTGTAAAAATGCTAAAATCTATACGGTAAAGAGAAAATCAATGGTCACCATTTTCATTTGTAAAAATGTATACCAGGAACACCAACTAAAAAATTCACACCAAAGTCCAAGATTAAGTTAAGAAAATCAATAACATTAATGCAAAAGTTTAGATCGATGGACAGATATCAAAGTAGCACAAAGTTAATTGAAAAAAATCAATAGGAATGAAGAAGACGATGGTGGGAGACGGATCGGAGATGACGGACAACAACAGCAGCTCGACATCACGATGTGGATCGACGAACAATGATGGGAGCACTTGATTCATATGAACATACTATAACTACAAGTGACGTAAATATCAATTTGATTCAAATGAATTGGGTAGTACTTTGACAATGAAGATGAAGAGTATAAATACATTTTTTTGTTAATTTTTATTTGTTTTTATAGATAGAAGGGAATGGTTTCTTGAAATTTGGGAGGTGTTATGGGTTTAATGAAATGATTGAAAACTTTTTTTTATGTAACAAACATCTTGTATGACTTTCAAACTCATACCCCCATTCCTATAGGGTGAAACAAACGGCCCCTAAAAGGGCGAGGTATGGAAACTATGATATCTGTGGGGGCCATCTTATATCCAAACTCATACCGATTGTAATTCATATAAGCATACCAAACGCACCCTAACTTCAGTACCCATCAAGAATCTATGCTATAAAGGAGTTTAGTTCGGACCTGAATAATGTATATGGGATACTAATTTGGCATAATGATCTTATAGTTTGAAATACCAAGGAGATGGAGGAAACACAAACAGATACTATTCAAAATGAATCACCCCGCTTTCCGATTCTACACGGTTGCGAGCTAACATCACTAGAACAAATCAATCCGTTTCTTCTAGCTCTCCTGATTGGGCTTCTAAAATTAAGAGAATGCCTAGTGACCTTCAGTTAATTCAGCTCAACCAAACATGTTCAGTTTTTTCATATTACAAATTCATAAAATTACACGTTACGCTTCATTCAGATTACCATTCCTTTTGTCTATAACATCATAACCACCAAGCATGGTGTGGGTGATTTTTGTGTTTGCTTTGGTCAGGTTTTTCACCGAACGGTGTGAGAAGAAAAGTAGCCCTTGGCTACTCAAATTCTTGTAACAAACCTATAGATACCCAGATTTTATTATTGTTGTTATTTATTTACTTTTTTTCTACACCTTTAAAACACATTCTTTCTATTACTCCGTATTTTTTTTTGGTGCAAAAGGTGAATCATTAGATATAACTTCCAAAGTGTACATAATAAGCATATCATCACTGATTTGACAGGCCAAATCAGATACTAAGTAATGCAATACATCAGATATCAGATATGTTAGATATCAGATATAACATATCTGATACAACTAGAATACTTACAACAGATTCAAACATTTGCAGTCATCACTACTGCATAAACCAAACAGACCTTCTGAATTCACCTTTAGAAATGCACCTTTACCATCTGATTACATTTCCATATCAACCCCCTGTCAAGGCCTTTCAACCAGCACCCACAACAGCCAAAGTAGGGAAGAAGTATGGCTTCATCAGGCACCTACTCATTCCAGTCAAGGGCTCTTCTAGAACCCCTACATTTCCCTCTTTACAAAAGGCTTCAGGGTCCTAGAAACACTCACCTTGAGGGAGAAACTACATGCCCCCTGAGTGGTACACTCAAAAGACCAAGTAGGGTCATTTTTGCATCCCTCACTATTCCATTCATCCCATTTACCACCCTTCCAGTCCATTTACCCTACCATATGGGAAACCTACTTTATGATTAACTTGAGACCAAACACAATGATATTCACAATCTTTCCAAAATAGCTACCACCATCTCATATGATCCCCAACTCCTAATTTTATCCTTAGTAGTTGATTTGTTTTGAATAGCCATCCATTCTTTCTATTATCTAAATACATATTTCTCATTTACCACCTTACAAGTTATTAGAGAATTAGTCGATGAGCAAACTTTAACGTTTTCAGAGCTTTTTTTATTTGAACAAAAAATTAATAATCACATATAAACTAGCAATATAATGATATAATAAAATTTATGCTAATCCACTAGAACCTTAAACATAAGCACATTGATAAGAGAAATGCTAAAACACACAAAATTTACAAGAAAAAACTTTCACATAATGATGTGTAACAAAATGATTTGTTAAAAAAGAGAGAGTTATAAATGAATAAAGTCAATGAGTGATCCAAGTGTCATGTCACATTATTGTGTGAATGTTTTTTTGTAAATTTTGTGTGGGTCTAGCAAAGCTCCATTTATAAACTCCACTCGTGCTAAATACCACCAAGTAAACTTTAGAAAAACCCAATTAAATGTCTCAAATTTTATAGACATATAGAAAAGAAGCTAAAATCATCCTGGATTTACTCGAGAAGGGTTACATTTAATCCTTTCCAAGAATATAATTAATGGATACTCCCTCCGTCCCAAATTTATTGTCCAGTATTGACTTTTTTAGTTTTTCTTCTTCAACTTTGACCTTAAATATTTTTGTGGGTGTTATATAATATTTGATGCAAAATATATAAATGGATTGGGTTTTAAGTCTACTTTTCAATGGTATAATTTTTCATCAAGTATTATATAATAAAAAAAATATATTTGTGGTCAAAGTTGAAACATGTTGACTTTGAAAATTCAAAGTGGACAATAATTTTAGGACGGAGGGAGTATTTGTTTTTTGTTTTTATAGCATTGAAAATAAAATATAAAAGCGCAATTTATTGTTTAAAAAAATAATCAATTAAACAAATTAATTTAGGATGATTAAGAGGTTCACATCAAATGATTAAGTTTATTGAAACTTTTGTTTAATTACTGTCCCATTTAGGGAGATGATTTGTACACTCAATAAAATTATTAGGACACTCCAATTTAGTGTGTTTAGACATTTATACCCTCACAGTTACTCTTACATTGTCACCCATATGAGGGTATAAATGTCCAAACACACAAAATTGGAGTGTCCCAATCAATTGAAAGAGTGTGCAAATCATCTCCCGATAATAAACTAGGGCGCAATTGGCTAAATCACTTTAAGCCTAGACGGAGTGGATGGTGAGTGAGTGTTGTGACTGGGTCACTCACGCTCCAACTCTAAAACACATGCAAGGGTCACGATGGAATATTTGTGTAATTATGTTTATGGTGACTAACTCACCATAGTGTGTGTTCAACAATTGTGGGCCTCATGTAAAAGTAAACGTTTTTTTTTATTTGTTTTATGTGTGTGTGAGATATTTAGTGAGATATATTTGTATAAAGTAAGTATTTTAATGAAATGTTGAGTGAGAGTGAGTGGAAGGGAGAAGAGAGAGAAAGTTGAGGTGACGGTGAGTGAGTGATCACTCATCACTCCCTTTAGCATAAGGGTGGTGGCAGTCATGCTTCCGAAATCATCCATACCTCCCAAATCCACCAATAATATCATTCCACCTCATCCCAACCATTTCATACTTTTTTCATACCTCCCAACCCCTTTTTAGTGGCAACCATGCCTTTTTCATACCTCCCAACTTTTTTTTTTCATAAATAATATTAAACAATTTAATTAAAACATAAATATTTCATTAATAATTAAAATAACATTACATAATACTTGGAAAAAAAAACTACATAATTATATCTAAAAATCCATAGGCCATCCATATTTCTCCGCGTAGGCACGTTTTTTGGCAATAGCGAATTCTCGCATAGCCGGATTGGTTATGTGTTCGTGCGGCTCATTATAGAATTTGTATGCCCGAATCATAGCCTTTTCGTTAGCATTTTCGAGTTGTGCCGACATCAACTTTTTGGACAATGCATCCTTTTCACGTTTTTCTTCCATCGCCTCATCCAACAATAGTGATTTCTTTGACGTATAGTTCTCTATAAACTCAGCAACACTATTCTTTGTTGACGACTTGCTTGCGGTCTTTTTCCCTTTTCTTTTTGATACTGGAGTTGTGTCGTCATTTAGATCCGGAATAACAGGATCAACATTGTCATTGCTTCCGGACTCATAGAAGGTAGATTTTGACGACTTTCGTCGTTTGTCGGAATGAAGTGTCGCAGCTAATTTTTCAAAACATGGTTGATGCAACCACTTCGGTTCTCCCTTAACAACATTCCACGCATCAATATGAGTAAATGAATGGCCATTATGTTTCTTATCATAATCGGCCAAAGCATTATTCATCACGTTGACATCGCTACATCCACTCTCACGAATGCGACTCTACAATTAACACAACTATATAATTTAACACAAGTATATAATTTAACACAAGTATATAAATTAACACAAGTATATAATTTAACACAAGTATATAATTTAACACAAGTATATAATTTTTGTGAATTTTTTGATTTGCTTGGATCCATGCTAAAGATGTATGTGTTTTAAAATGTATGTATTTTTAAATGGAAGTATGAAAATGAGTTGTTTTGGTTTAGTATTTATAAGAATTTTTTTTTCTTTGTTCAAAACATGCAACGGCTACAACAAGGACCAACGGTTCCTTTTTTTTTTGTCTTCTAGTCCAACGGCTACTTTTTCACTCCATACCTCCGAAACATTTCATGCCGTTGAACACATGCCGCTGCCCATACCGGTGGGGTGGCAACGGTGTTTGTCACCGGTATGGGGATGCCGATGGGCATACCGCCCACCATTGCCACCACCCTAAGGTCTCGAAACCTGGGGAGAGTCTTGACGCATCAACCCAAATTATAACTCCTTGGTATAGTACTACATTTTAATTGCCTTCATATTTATTCATACAATAATGCAATGGAGTAATGGAGTATATACATAAGACAAAAAAGTTTAAAAGTACAATACATATTCACCAAAGTGAACAAATTATTGAAACACGACATTACACGAAACTGAAAGTAGCAAATGATCGTAGAAATATAAGATATGCAGACCAAAAGATGGATATAACATTAACGAGAAGTCCAAAGCTTACAATCAACTAGAGGCACATATTTGTGATCTTTAGAGTTTGTAAAGCAGAATGAACATGTTCTTTCGTTCACTTAGGAGGCTCGTTTTTCACGACTGTTGTTTCGGTCGTCTTGAATAGAAGACTGAGTATAGCCGGTTGCTGCACTTTTGTCACCACTCCAGATGCGTCTTTAGTATTCTAAAGCACGATTACAAAGAAAATTGAGTGAATAAAATATAAATACAACTGAAATATAAAAACTCACATTTAAATATTTGTATGAGAAAATCTAATTTATAAAGACAAGCGAAAATTACGTAGAAACATAGTGATTATATAGCAACTTTTCTATTAGTTAATCAACTTGTTTCACACTTAAACCTATGAAAATTGGTCAACTTGTTAGTAATATCTATTAATTACTCATTTTATACTAAAATTTGAACTCATTGGTTACGAGCTTTTCTCCTCACACGTTCACCATCTAACACCTTTTTTATATATGCCCAAAACCAAGAAATTATATAACAATAATAATAATCCATGTATAGATATAGAATGATTGAGCTGATGTTGTAATAAATAAACTTATCATCACATCATTCTATTCGTAAATTAATAAGAATATATATAGGGTACCATAAAGCATCGACCAGGTGGGTTGGAGCAAGTCCTTCCCCTAGGGCAACAAAAGCTCCCACCTCGACAACAGTAGAACCCTCCTTGACAACACGTCTGTCCACCATCACAATTTATGGTTCCGCCACCACACTGAGCGTTGTTAAGTGTCAAGGTTGAAACAAAGATGACCAAAAGAAGAAGAGTGATAATGGAATTTGATGCACCCATAATGTTGCTAGTGATGAGTTGATTTTTTTATTTTTTATTTTGAATTCACTTGTGAGTTGATGAATATTGAGGTACTTGGTATTTCAATTTATAGAGGTTTGAATGTCCAGCTAACTATTGGCTAGAATGGCCAATAATATTGTAATATTATCTTGAATAGCGGAACTACCAATTAATCACGTATTGCATGAAACGATTGCCAACGTCATCAATAATGCATGGTGGGAGTACGTTGGATATCAAATAATGTAAGGAGTAGCAAAATTACCTTGGAATTATGAATATAAAATACTCCCTCCGTCTCATAATTATTGTCAAGAGACAAAAATTAAAAAGTTTAATAAAAGTGGGACAACTAATGTGGACGTATAGTCTGGAATGGGCCTGGCCCGGCAGACAGCGGCCCACTCCACGCCTAAACCCTAATCCATGCCTTATAAATATAGGGCTGGGATTCCATTCAGAAGAGAATACAACAGGTTACCCTAAACCTAACTATTATATGCTACATCGCATCAACACTAACTTGACCGTCGGAGGTGGATCCCGGGGCTACGGCCTCAGGTCCACTCCTAACGGGTTCTCTTTGTTGACAGGTCTACTTAGGGCTCGAGAAGACGACTAACGGCCCAAGGAGAGTCGTCGAATCCAGTCCGCGCCAGATTATGCATCAACAANACTCATTTTATACTAAAATTTGAACTCATTGGTTACGAGCTTTTCTCCTCACACGTTCACCATCTAACACCTTTTTTATATATGCCCAAAACCAAGAAATTATATAACAATAATAATAATCCATGTATAGATATAGAATGATTGAGCTGATGTTGTAATAAATAAACTTATCATCACATCATTCTATTCGTAAATTAATAAGAATATATATAGGGTACCATAAAGCATCGACCAGGTGGGTTGGAGCAAGTCCTTCCCCTAGGGCAACAAAAGCTCCCACCTCGACAACAGTAGAACCCTCCTTGACAACACGTCTGTCCACCATCACAATTTATGGTTCCGCCACCACACTGAGCGTTGTTAAGTGTCAAGGTTGAAACAAAGATGACCAAAAGAAGAAGAGTGATAATGGAATTTGATGCACCCATAATGTTGCTAGTGATGAGTTGATTTTTTTATTTTTTATTTTGAATTCACTTGTGAGTTGATGAATATTGAGGTACTTGGTATTTCAATTTATAGAGGTTTGAATGTCCAGCTAACTATTGGCTAGAATGGCCAATAATATTGTAATATTATCTTGAATAGCGGAACTACCAATTAATCACGTATTGCATGAAACGATTGCCAACGTCATCAATAATGCATGGTGGGAGTACGTTGGATATCAAATAATGTAAGGAGTAGCAAAATTACCTTGGAATGATGAATATAAAATACTCCATCCGTCTCATAATTATTGTCAAGAGACAAAAATTAAAAAAGTTTAATAAAAGCGGGACAACTAATGTGGACGACTGGACGTATAGTCTGGAATGTGCCTGGCCCGGTAGACAGCGGCCCACTCTACGCCTAAACCCTAATCCATGCCTTATAAATATAGGGCTGGGATTCCATTCAGAAGAGAATACAACAGGTTACCCTAAACCTAACTATTATATGCTACATCGCATCAACACTAACTTGACCGTCGAAGGTGGATCCCGGGGCTACGGCCTCAGGTCCACTCCTAACGGGTTCTCTTTGTTGACAGGTCTACTTAGGGCTCGAGAAGACGACTAACGGCCCAAGGAGAGTCGTCGAATCCAGTCCGCGCCAGATTATGCATCAACAATTGGTGCCATCCGTGGGACATGACTACGACAAGTGTCGTGCTCTCACATCACCGGAAAGCAACCATCGAGTTCAAAAGCCGGTATTCTTTCTTTATTTTCTGCTAATACACGATGCGCAGATACAAAATAATATGCGATATTCACAAAACCTAATAGTAAATTCATCAGCGAATTTATATTCTTTCTGCCTACTATTGTTGACTTTTCAAAGGCAATAACAATATACCAATAAACAAATAAATGTTGTTCGTTTTTTTTGCTTATTTACTTTGACGCAAGTAACAAGTGTCTATTCTAAAAGATATTTTCTTAAACTACGGTTTTCGAATATTTTCTAAGATTTCATGTAAATCTTTAAACTTGGTAAACACGATTTTACCTATGGCCGAACTAAGTCCGCACGATCGGACCTACTTTATCTTTTACCCGCGAACAACGCAGTCACGATAAATCTACCCGTGTTAGGCCGTGCGTTCGGACATCTTTGCAGATTGGAGATTGGCGCCATGAGCGCACTGTCATGTACAGGCACCACGATGCTAGTCAATCGCCATGAGCGCACGAGACAAAAAGCCGTGGTCATCTGCGGTCATCCACAAACGTTAGAGTCTACGCGGCTACGATACATCCATCTGCGTCTGTACGTGCAATTGAAACTATTAGTCGCGGTCACAGTGTGTCCATCCGCGCCATTGTTTTTATTAAGAAAAAAAATAAAAAAATCAATCAATCGCCATGAGCGTACTGCGTTCGCAGATTAGCTACGTGCTACTTCTCTTATATAGTTTTTAAAACCTCACGATAGGTGTAATTCGCACTACTACTTCTCTTATATGCTATGTGCTATATATTGCTTCGCGCTAATCTTTTACTTTATTACGTTTTATATGTTGCGATTCGCGGCATATACTTTTAATATTTGCATTAAGTGTTTTTCAGGATTTGAATAACTAAGTTTAATGCTCCTACAAGAGTAGCACCATCAGACTTGGGGGGCTACCAGGGTATATAATACCACTGTTTCCGTACGCGTCACTCAGGTATATTTGGAAGCAGATCGTACATAAGAGGTATTGCAAGCCCGGTATAAAGACGGATTTAAATATTCGCACCATCTTGCCGCAGGGGAGACGTCCTCTGTCGGTTGTAAAGACGAATGTAATGTTCGCGCACAGCGCGCACTTTTGACGCACACAGCGCGCATTTTTGTCGCGGACAACGCGCACTTTTGTCGCGCACCGCGCGCACTTTTGTCGCGGACAACGCGCACTTCTGCCACAGAAGCACGTTTTCTGTCGCGCCATGTTGCACCGCTACTGGTACAAGAGGTACGCCCTTACCTAGGATGCAGCATACGAGATCCACCTTCACCATTGTGAGACAATCACAATCGCAATCCCAGTGCGCACTATCGCATTTGGGCTGCGCAGTATGGTCCGTCCCATGTGCACACCTAAGATGCGCACACGTGGGCCATGCCGTCATGGTTGATTGGGCCTACGAGGCCATGAACAGAACTTAAGTCTAGCATAACATAGCCATGCACTATGTCACACTAGACTTGGGGGGCTTGTGGATGTATAGTCTGGAATGGGCCTGGCCCGGCAGACAGCGGCCCACTCCACGCCTAAACCCTAATCCATGCCTTATAAATATAGGGCTGAGATTCCATTCAGAAGAGAATACAACAGGTTACCCTAAACCTAACTATTATATGCTACATCGCATCAACACTAACTTGACCGTCGGAGGTGGATCCCGGGGCTACGGCCTCGGGTCCACTCCTAACGGGTTCTCTTTGTTGACAGGTCTACTTAGGGCTCGAGAAGACGATTAACGGCCCAAGGAGAGTCGTCGAATCCAGTCCGCGCCAGACTATGCATCAACAACTAAAATTCTCAACCACTCAAATAAAATATTACGAGTAGTTCATTAAATTTTCTTTTTCTTACTAAAAATGAAAAACAGACAATTAATTTGAGACATCAATAAAATGAAATCTGGACAATAAATATGAGACGGAGGGAGTAATACTTCGTATCTTGCATGGTGGGAGCACATACTTAGAACATAGAACTTAACTATGGAAGTACAATATCTTAGCCATTGAAAACCCGAAAGTTATCTTTTATTATTCATGACATTATATAGAGTACAAAGTAAAACAATCCTGCCGAGGTAAATACCCTTTAAAAAAAAGGTAAAATATATAACCCTAGATAAATTTTATGGCCTCAAGCTCACAAACGGGCTTGGGTCGACTAACCTATAATCCATTAATTAATACTCCTCGCAGTTCGAGCTGTGAAATCACGAAAGCTCAAACTATAGTGGAAAACTAAAACATAAATAATAAATTACTAACGAAGACATTTAACAACAAGCGAAGACAGATCTTCAAAGAAAAGCAAAAAAGTAGAAACAAACCACCAAAAGCAAAAGCAATAAAAGTAGAAACAAACACCAACAAGCGGAGACAAATCTTCAAACCGCAGCAAAAGCAAAACTAGCAAAGCAAAAGCAAATGGGGAAAAAAGGTAATAAGGTCGACAATTTGTGATATTATTATTATTATTATTATTATTATTATTATTATTATTATTATTATTATTATTATTATTATTATTATTTGATGAGGTGGGATGTAGCAACGAAAAAAAAAGGCGTCTGTTGTATGAGGTAAAAGAAAACAGGGATTGATACTTACACATATGAAATTGATTCATATGCATAAGAATCATTGTAAATTGATCGTTATGCCCTCATTTGAGGGCGTAATGGTCAATTTACAATGATTCTTATGTGTATAAATCAATTTTATATGTGTAAGTATCAATCCCTATTTGTTGTACGAGGGTTTTTTTTGGATGTGGAGTGGGACATATGTACATGGTATATATGGATAGTAGCACCAAACAAATAAAAACCATTTTTTTTTCTTTTTTTTTTCTTTTTTGTGATAATTTCATATTTACCCAACTTAAATATTAAAATTTCAATATTTATTCAAAACACAAGTTTTAATGCATGAGTACAATGTATTTTAAGCATGTGTTGAGTAAATATGAAATTATAATTTTTAAATTGGGTATAATATGAAATTGTCTTTTTTTTATTTTTTTATTTTATTTATTTATTTATTTATTTTGAATGAAGAATTTGAAATTGTCTTTTTAGGGTGAACTATGTTATTATTATTATTATTATTATTATTATTATTATTATTACTACTACTACTACTACTACTACGATAAGGGATAATAGTGACACCAAGGTTTGACGGGATAACAAAGAAGAGGCGGCTTAACTTAACAATCTAAGACTGAGGATTAGACCCACTCCGATATCATGTTAGACATTGAAAACTAAGTAGGTTATCCTTTATTATTCATGACATTATATAAATTATAAGGTAACAACACTAAATAAATTTTATAGAATCCCAAACACATAACAGGCTTGTGTCCGACTAACATTATATCGATCCACTAATAAAATATACCACTGAAGTATTGCGTAGAATGATTTGAATGGTTGGGCATTAATCGTAGCAAAATTTCCTTGGAATGACGAATAAGGGTACGTATTCAATATAAGCCAACAATTGTCATCTATTTTTTGATCAAAACAAAAAGAAATAAACTTTCATAATTCTTTTAAATTAAAACTATTGGCAAACCGTTAATCGTCACGCAAAAAAAAAAACGAATCATAACCATCTGACGACGAGAATTAAATTATCTTTTATAGACGGCACTTCGATATACTATCGCGAATTATTTTTTCGATTTTTTGTAACTGCAAACAAAAAAAGAAAAAAAAAAAGAAAAAAAATGTGAAAGTATATCAAGTGGCTGCTTACTTAAAAGATAAAAAAAAATACTGCTACGATGGTGTATTTTTTTTCACTTGACGATTTACCATTTGCAAGATTTTTTTTTTTTTTTTTTTTTTTTTTTTTTAAGGTAGAATGTTTATTAATTATTATTATTATTATTATTATTATTATTATAATTATTATTATTGAAAAAAAATGAAATATATAAGGTTGGTTCATTGGATTTTTAGATAATATATATTGGTTATACTTGATTATCAAATCATATATGTTTGTCAAGAACATTGTAATTAACTAGAAAGCTAAGATTTGGCTTAATATCAAATAAAGCTACGGTTAATGGGTTTAAGTTAAATTAATAAGAAACCTTGTTTGATGAACGATGAAATCTCACAAATATATGAATTGGTAACTCGATTTTCAACCCTTATATTAACATCGAGTTATAAACTTTTTGAAGAAATGAAAATTGTAGATTTCTAGCGGTAAAATTAATAGTCTTTTACTAAATATTGATGAGTCTTGTTTCTTCTTTGCTCCGGGCCTCTAGCCAATACACTCTTCCAAAATCGATTCTTACGTAGCTAGGTGGACTGAAATTTTAAATATAGAAAGATGGATGATATCCATGAATAGAGATATGAAGATATGAAAATACAAACATGCATGGTCTGGTATATACGTGAATTTTCCTCACATGTTTGTTCTTAAAATCATTACGATAATGCCAATGAATTGTTTGGAATATAAGTGCGTATATTATATAGGATTAGGATACGTAGTCCCATATATAATGTATAGTTTAGATCCATTGCAATTTACACCTAAGATTTGGCTAAATATCAAATAATGCTTAAAGCTTAATTAATGGGTCAAGTGTTAAAAAAAAAAAAAAAAAAAAAAAAAAAAAAAAAAAAAACAACTTGTTTGACAATGAATCTTAAAAATATAGGAGTTGGTAATCCATTTTCAAATCTTAACATCAAGTCTTAAAACTTATGAAGAAATGAGTAACGATCTATGAATGTGCATGCATGGACCATACTCTAGTTGCCCTCCAAGTTGTTGAATAGTTTAGGATAATATCATAATAATAATAATAATTAAAAAAAAAAATCTTCATGTTTACTCCTTAAGACACTTGTGATCAGGAACCTTGATCTCTATCCATCCCAGTTTGACATGGATGGTGATTTAACTTAATTCTTAAATTATAATCACTTTACACTCGTGTTTCATAGTGACGACTTTTGAAAACGTCGTTGTAACGTATGACCTGCATTTCGTGAAAGTATGTTATGTTATTGATTATTTCGTAAGTTGATTAATTCTTATACATTTGCATATAGAATATTATTATACATTTCGTGAAAGTATGTTATGTTATTGGTTATTTCATAAGTTGATTGTTTCTTATACATTTGCATATAGAATATTATTATACATTTCGTGAATGTAATTTATGTTGTTGATTATTTCATAAATTGATTATTTCTTATACATTTGCATTTAGAATATTATTACATATTTCGTGAAATTAAGTATGTTATGTTATTGATTATTTCTTATATATTTGCATATAGA
>LBNU01009377.1:45280-56153 GCA_014162995.1 Artemisia annua | reverse complement strand
CATTTCCATATTTCGCCTTCTCCTCATAAAACAGATAGTCAACCTAACAATACTTAACTACAAATTTTCAAAAAATCAAAACCTAAAAACAAATTTTCATCATATCATAAATAAATTCATATACAAAACAAGTCCAGTTCACCGGTCCGATTACCTATTCCGTCTTCTCTTCCTAAAACAAACACGTAACTTATAAAAAAAAAATTGCTATCCACAATTACTGAAAAGTTAAAACCTAACAACAATCCGATCACCTATTGCGCCTTATCTTCCTATAAAAGCCGCGTACCTATAAAATTTCAAAAGTAAAAAACTTAACAACAAAATCATCAATCATACACAAAACGAACTCAAAAAACATAAGTTCGATGATCTGATCACCTATTTCGCCTTCTCTTCCTATAAAAGCCGCGTACCTATAAAATTTCAAAAGTAAAAAACTTAACAACAAAATCATCAATCATATACAAAACGAACTCAAAAAAAATAAGTTCGATGATCTGATCACCTATTTCGCCTTCTCTTTCTACAACAAAAGCGTCTTATCCACAATTTCTCAAAACGTCAAAACCTACAACAAATTTTCATCACATCATATTCATACACAAAACGAAGTCCTAAAAACTAACTTCAACAGTCCGATCACCATTTCCGTATTTCGCCTTCTCTTCATAAAACAAATAAAAATATTTAACTACAAATTTCCAAAAAGTCAAAAACCTAAAAACAAATTTTCATCATATCATAAATAAATTCATATACAAAACAAGTCCAGTTCACCGATCCGATTACCTACTCCGTCTTCTCTTCCTAAAACAAACACGTAACTTATAAAAAAAAATTGCTATCCACAATTACTCAAAAGTTAAAACCTAACAACGATCCGATCAACTATTTCCCCTTATCTTCCTATAAAAGCTTAACAACAAAATCATCAATCATATACAAAACGAACTCAAAAAACATAAGTTCGATGATCTGATCACCTCTTTCGCCTTCTCTTCCTCCTACAACAAAGGCGTATTATCCACAGTTTCTCAAAACGTCAAAACCTAACAACAAATTTTCATCACATCATATTCATACACAAAACAACATCCTAAAACATAAGCTCAACAGTCCGATCACCATTTCCGTATTTCGCCTTCTCTTCATCTTTTATATAATAAAACAAAACCCCTATTGGGAATTTTTCATTTAAAAAAATGGAACCATTCCTTTTTTAGTAATAATTTTTTTATTAGGATTTTAATTATAATTTTTTATTATTAAAGATAATCATTTAAAAAGTTTAATCCTATGGTTAGTTGCATCTTATCTTTATCTTTTGTGTTTATCTTCTACTTATGTAGTATATCAACAAAACAAATTTAAAGATTAAATTATTTGTTTTTTAATAAATAAAATTCTTGATTGTATTGAGTTAATCATATCTTTGGCAAATATGTTATAATTGCCTTAGTATATAGTATTGTGCCAAATAAAGAATTTTGTTAGCCTATGAAACTTTATAAAGAGATCTAGATGTGAATATGTTTTAAGTTTCATACAATTTGATTTTATGATTGTAAAGGTGATTGAATGCATAGAAGTTGAATTTGAAACAAAAGGACGGAGCTTGTCTTAGCTTATGAATTGAATATCTTAAAGATGTAATCATTATGAATCATGAAAGCTAAAGAAAGATGCTACATATCTTTATACGGATAAACGACGCTCATGTTTATGAGGTCGCATGATGAAGAAAGACCACTTGATTTATAAAGATGATGATCACAATATCGATTTAAAGTGTCGTACAAAAATGTGTATAAAACATTTATGATTCTCAACAATGGTCATACATGATAGAATATATCATTTGAATTAATTGTGTATGCAATGAATAACTTGTGAAGTATGATGATGTACTTGAATGAGATGTATGACGTATCTTAATCCTTAAATTGGATAGTAAACAACATGTAGAGAATACGTATTCATGTGATTCTATCAAGACACTTTAAGGTGCATTTCACTGATTCAATGAGCTTAAGTGATGTGATCATCAGGGGGAGAGAAAATACGCGTTGCACTCTTTTTCCCTTGGCCATGGTTTTGTCCCCACAGGGTTTTTCCGGCAAGGTTTTTAATGAGGCAACATCCCCGAGCGTATAAAGGAATTATGCACTCTTTTTCCTTCACTAGATTTTTGTCCCACTGGGTTTTGTCTAGTAAGGTTTTAACGAGGCATAATCCTCAAATGGACATCAAGGGGGAGTGTTATGGATAAATATGAAATGGATGTCCATATCTTTTAATGTTAGTAGTTACCTTAATTAGTGTATTGTATCTTGTGGAATACTCCACCTTGTAACTATATATCCATAGAGAGATGAATAATACAATTCTTCCATGTTTCAATCTTTATTCTTGTTCTTTATTCTCTTCTTTATTATTAGTTTCATAACAGCAAATTCTTGGAGAATCTATCTCTAGCTTTTTATTTCTTTCAAAGTCACTAACACTTGAAATAAGGATTCTTCGCTCATGTTATTGCTTTAATGGAAGTGTTTTGAAATAAAAATTGTGTAAATTTGATTGAAATATGTAAATATGTGTGATATGTATAGTGTTAATATGTGTGTAAAAAAAAAAAAAAAAAAAAAAAAAAAAAAAAAAAAAACGTTAAAAGTAAACATTATCTTTTTTTTTTTTTTTTTTTTTTGTTTTTGAACGGGGTAGTTGTTAGATTAGTTGTTGGTCGATTAGGTCGCATCCTCGGCAGAGGATACCAACCGCTAGCCTCTCCTTAGGGGATAACCACCACTCCTATTCCCGATTCGCCTGATACATTAGAGCTTGTGGTTCCCAAGTGAGAATCCCGGTCGTCACCCAAACCGGTACTACTCTCACTGGGCTCAGCTTAACTTACTTAAGCCTTACCATTAGGACCACCAAGCCCATGATTATAATTAAACATTATCTAACGATTTTACTTACATAAAATCTGACAAAGAAAATTGCAAAGCCCCTCGTTCATGCAGCGAGTAGGACTCATACGAGCGAACGATGAAGGGGGGGGCGCAGCAGCGAGCATGGCGAGGTGAGCAGACTCCACGTAACGTATTGAAAATTATATGCATAATCATTGACTAGTTAAACAAATGGATGCCATCCTTTTCTATTTAGATGTTTCTTGTGTAAAGCTTTAATTTAATTACATTCATAATCATTACTGTGTCCCTTTTGATAATACTCTATATGCAAAGATATAAAGAAATAATCAATAAAAACATTACTTATTCACGGATAAAGTAATAATATTTCTAAAGCCAAATGTATAAGAAATAATCAATTTAATGAAATAATCAACAAACATAACTTACATTCACGAAATGCTATAATAATATTCTATATGCAAATGTATAAAGAAAACAATCAACTTATGAAATAACCAATAAACATAACATACTTCACGAAATGTATAATATATTCTATATGCAAATTGTATAAGAATTAATCAACTTACGAAATAATCAATAACCAGTAACATACTTTCACGAAAGCAGGTTCATACTTACAACGACGTTTCAAAAAGTCGTCACTATAAACACGATGTAAATGATTATAATTTAATGAATTAAAGTTAAATTCCACCATCCATGTCAAACTGGGAATGGATAGAAGATCAAGGTTCCTGATCACAAGTTCGTTAAGGAGTAACATGAAGATTTTCTTTTTTTAATTATTATTATTATTATGATATTATCCTAAACTATTCAACAACTTGGAGGGCAACTAGAGTATGGTCCATGCATGCACATTCATAGAAGCGTTACTCATTCTTCATAAGTTTAAAACTTGATTTAGATTTGAAAATGGAGTACCAACTCCTATATTTTTAAGATTCATGTCAAACAAGTTGTTTTTTTTTTTTTTTTTTTTTTTTTTTTTTTTTTTAACACTTGACCCATAATTAAGCTTTAAGCATTATTTGATTATTAGCCAAACTTAGTGTAAAGTGCAATGGGTATCTAACTATACATTATATATGGGACTATATCCTAACCTATATAATATACGCACTTATATTCAAACAATTCATTTGGCATTATCGTTAATGATTTAAGAACCAAACATGTAGAGGAAATTCACGTTATATACCAGGACCATGCAGTTTGTATTTTCATATCTTTACATATCTCATTCATGGATATTCATCACTTTCTATATTTAAATTCAGTTCCACCTAGCTATCGTAAGAATCGATTTGAAGAGTGGCATTCTGCTAGAGCCCGGAGCAAAGAAGAAACCATAGGACTCGTCAATATGAGCATTGATTGCATGCCTAATTGGCATGCTAATAGTATGCCTAATCTATGTGGCAGTATACTTATGGTGATCTGGAGAGGGATCCCCTTTTACACAAACCCAATAAACAATTGACACATCAATTTAGGCATTACAATTAGTCATATTTTTAGCATCCAAATCATTTCCTCCATCAATATTTCGTAAAAGACATATTAATTTATACCGCTAGAAATTACATTCATTTCTTCAAAAGTTTAGTAACTCGATGTTAATTAAGGGTGAAAAATCGAGGATTACCAATCATAGTATTGTGAGAATTCAGCGTCAAAACAAGGGTTTCTTCTTAATTTTACACTCCCATTAACCTTTAGCTTTATTTGATCATTAAGCCAAAAAATCTTAGCTTTCTAAGTTAATTACAATGTATCTTGACAATACATTATATGAGTTTTATTATTTTTTGTTTTTTGTCAATTGCATAAACCTAATATTATCTAAAAACCAATGAACCAATCTACATATGCATTTTTTTCAATAATAATCAAAATAATAATAATAATTACATAATATAATAAAATATAATAATAATAATATAATAAACATTCTACCTTAATAAAAAAAAAAAAAAATAAAAATCTTGCAAATGGTAAATCGTCAGCTGAAAAAAAAATTTACTACCAATCTAAGGAGTTATTTTTATCTTAAGTAGGCGGCCACTTTCGATTATACTTTCAACATTTTTTTTTTTTTTTTTTTTTGTTTTCTTTTTTCTTTTTTTTTCAGTAAAAAAATTCGAAAAAAATAATCTGCCGATAGTATATCGAAGTCCGGTCTATAAAAATAATAAATTTAATTGCTCGTCGCGGATGGTATGATTTCGTTTGCGTGACGATTAACGGTTTGCCAATATATTTAATTTGAAAAAAATTATGAAAGTTATTTCTTTGTTTGATAAAAAAATAGATTGACAATGATTGGCTTATTGAATACTTAGAGAATAATTCGATCCACATTGGGAACTTTTCTCTACATTAGTATATGGACTACGTACCCGTATCGTCATTCCAAGAAAATTTTTTTGCTAGATTTAATCCCACCATCATAATCAGTTCACGTAATTACTTCTAGTGGTGATATTTTATTAGTTGGATCTGATTTTTATAAGTTTTAAGTCGACCCAACGCCTGTGTATGTGTTTGAGTCTATAAAATTTTTATTTAGTTTTGTTACCTTATAATTTATATAGATCAGAATAATAAAGGGGAATAACGCTACTTATGTTATTCAAGGTTCTAAACATTGATATGCGGAGGGGTCATAATTCCCAGTCTTAGATGTTAAGTTAAACCGCCTCTTCTTTGTTATCCCGTCAAACCTGGTTGTC
The DNA here is from genome assembly GCA_014162995.1 of Artemisia annua. Classification (NCBI taxonomy): domain Eukaryota; kingdom Viridiplantae; phylum Streptophyta; class Magnoliopsida; order Asterales; family Asteraceae; genus Artemisia; species Artemisia annua. The sequence goes on along the minus strand of LBNU01009377.1, from coordinate 50,473 downwards.
ACTATCTATCCCTTGTCGTAGTAGAGGTAGTTAGTAAATAATAATAATAATAAATAATAAATAATAATAATAATAATAATAATAATTAATAATAATAATAATAATAAAAAAAATGAATAATAATGAATTATATAAATCCATAGTTTCCCCACCCTAAAAAAGGGTACAATTTTGCAAATATCTCCTTCTCTTTTTTTNCCAAGAATTTGAGTACGAGCAATCGTTGCAAAATCAAGAAGTCGGTCCTTCACACCGCCGTAGATACATCCCCCGTGAACGTGAAGCTGCTGAAGCACGTCTAATGACCGACCATTTTGGTGACAATCCAAAATATACGGATGATAATTTTCGGCGTCGTTATCGTATGAGCCGTAAACTAGTTTTAGAAATAGTCCAAGGTATTGAAACGTATATTGAAACTCATCATCCTCTTCCCTCGCATTTTGATTTCTTAGAGTCCGACCCAATGCTGCGGGTGTAATGAGTTTTAGTGTGATTATGAAATGCACATGTGCCCTACGCCGATTGGCTTACGGGTTATCAGCTAATGCATTAGATGAGTATTTACAAATAGATAAACACTGTGCACGCGATTGTCTAGATTTTTTTACTGTGTGCATAATCCAGTTGTTTGGGAATTGAAGGAGTTTTTAGGAAAACCAGACGAGAATGACATTCACAACTTATACCACGCACATAACATGGTTCATAAGATGCTGGGAATGTTGGGAAGCATCAATTGTATGCACTGGGAATAGAAGAATTTTCCAAAAGAATGGAAGGGCAATTTCACAGAGGTGATAAAAAGTATCCAACTAATGCTTGAAGCTGTTGCGTCGTATGATTTGTGGATTTCCCATGCATTTTTTGGTGTGGCATGTGTGAATAACGATCTTATCGTTTTGTATAATTCTCCGTTATTCGACGATCAGCTTGATGACATCGACCATGTGGTTCCGTTTGAAGTGTACGGAAAAAAATTTAAGCAGTGTAGATTCCTGTTATATTTAAGAAGTTTTATACGAGTAAATTATAATCTCATGGTTGTTTGTATTTAGTTGACATGAAAACCTTTCAGTGTTTGATAACGGTATGTGTAACATGTTGTATGTTGTGTAGTACGTGCTCCCATATTCCAAACTTCAGTCATACGATGGAGAAAGCATATGATCTTTCGAAGTACATAGTTGCTACGAGTACCAGATAGGGGTTGCATAAGCAACATCATGCATGCGAATAATAATGCTACAAATAAGACTATATGTATTTGTGACCACATTAACGATCACCGCATCAGCTCCACATCCTTATTCACACATTTCAGCAAATCAACCACAAAAACATATCCCACTTAACTACAAACATACATCACAATGCACTCACATACACACACAAACAAAGAAACTTAATCTGATCAAGAACTTCATTAAATCATCCCCAAAATTTGTTGATGACGCGTGAAGGGGGAAGCCGTATAGTAGCAGGTAACGACGCATCGTTAGGGGGCTGAGGACGTGTGAAAGGTCCCTCCATTACGGGCTAGTCTAAATTATAAGAAAACATGTTTGAATGTTTTCTAAGTATTTCAATAATAACCGTGAGATATAGCAATTGCAGCGTAACTTCAAGAATTACATTTTTTTAGAATAGTTTAATCATTATAGAAACGTAAGTGTTCTTAAGCCGTGCTAGCAAACGGGTTCTTCTTCCACATGAAAGGTAACAATCCCTCCACAAACGTTTCTTCAATCATCTTCCATAGCACCTTGTGTTTAGCCGATTATGACTTTGTTACAGCTACTCAGATGGTATCTCCAATTTTTTTATAAAAAGAATAAGAAATTGGCTCATTTTTCAGTATTTTTTAAGTATAAAGTTTTAACCCACTTTACGTATACATTATTGTTACGAACCCACACAATCAGCAACCATGGAAGACTGATCAACACCCGCCTGGAAAATATCTCGGTTTCGATATACAAAGTTAGTGTCTTAATAAAGGATAGGTTTATATAAACTTTTCAAGGTTACCGCTGGACTTAATGTAGGTAGATGGATTTATTCAATTTGATGGGCTAATGCTTATGGCATATAGTTAATGGGCTGGACCATGATGAGCTGAAGTACTTCTTTGCAATTTGCATTATACACCAGTCATCACAACATCACATATCACATTGAGTAATTTATTTTGACACGTCCATTTTGTTTCGTCATAATTTCCGATGTTTTGGTCAAGTGATTTACGAGGTTTGAGCTCATCGCTATCTTTCCTTCGAGTTCAAATTGTCTATTATGGATTTTAGTTAACCGAAAAGTTCGGTATCAAAATGGACAAAAGCAACGAAAGTATGTAGTTAACCTTCTTTTCACATTTATATAATCTCTTTTTTCAGATATATGTCACTACAAGATAAATGCCATTTAGTGACTGAATAAAAGTGTCAGAAAAAGCCTAAAATCAGTCACTAAAGGCATTTTGGTCTTCTCCCACTGAAAAAGAGACACTAATGGAACCATCACTAAAAGCCTTTTGTGACAGCTTAATATCAGTCAGAAAAGGTTTCACAGACTTAATGTCTGATATTATGTGTCAATATAGGTTCTAAATGAAAAACTTAAAATAATTCATTACTGACACAATTATTCAATCACTAAAAGTCTCGAACAATCATTTTTCCATTTCTACTGCATTTTATATCACTGATTTCTACTGTATTTATTTACATATTGCATAAAACATGAACTTTTAAGAAAATCGTATATATGGAACCACAAAGTAACTTTATTGCCTAAAACAAGTCGAAACAACTCAAATTCACCAATTTCCAAAATGTATATGTCCGCATATGAATCAAATGGTAAACAAGAATAACAAAGAAAAAAAATCCTAGATAAAGGCTCTAAAAGAACTAAACAGCTGCATCTGCACATCTGCAAAAAGAAGATACAACAAGAGCAAAAATATGATATCATAAACAAATGAGACTTTGGTTAAAGTCTAGTTATAAAAATATAAATAAACTTGAAAAGGCATAAATTTTGGTAAACCCTGCATTTAAGAGAAACACAGTTAACTTTTGAGGGGAAACCTAGACACCTAGTAGTTTGCTATTTTTTAAAATTCACTACAATCTAATGCCAACTTAATTCTTACTTCAATTTCGCCAAAATTTGGATGAACGAACTAAATTCTGAAGTTGCAACTATGTTGTAATTATCATAGGAAGATGATCATATTGCGTAGATGCAATTTAAAGAGATATTTGCTGCAAGGTTACTTAAAGCATGTGCCACTAGGACATGTGTGTAGGCGGTGTGGCCTAATTTACACCTCTACCAAACATGGGACAAAAGAAGAATCTGCACCTTTTTACCAGCAGGTTGCTGTAACGCATGTGTGATATCTGCTACCTGCAGCGTAAGAAAAAAAAGTTGAAATATGAGAATGATACTGTACTTCAAGGCCCTAGTGCATATAACCTGGTGAGAATAACTTGATAAATTCATGATGCATCAATATCAGGTACTTACGACAGGACAATTAGCTTACAACAACTAAAGGTGGAAAAACAAGTAAAGATCAAATCCATTGTATGGAGAAAAATTAAGCTTACAACAACTTACTGTATACAAATATGGTTCCTCTCTGACAAACCATAGCGTTTTGATTTCCAGCCAATCTAACTTTTTCAGCAGAGTTGGTCATGACCTGCAATGAAAACAGAGGAAAAACTTCTTAATGGCCAATAGCAACCAAGAGTATGGCATTAGTATTTCCACGCTATTAAACATGGCACTATGGTTACCCCAAAATCCAAATAGTCAATGAAATCAAGTAATCACTACATATTAAAACTTACAGAGGAAGCACAGAACTGGCCTTTCTTTATGCTTACTATTTTTCAGTCTTGGCGGCTGCAACTAGAAGATCAGTCTATCAGAAGAAAACATATAAAATAAGTTAACTTCTAGAGCAGGCCTTGTCACAACATTGTGATACACGGGACATCTTAAGATAACTACTACTAAAGTAAATGATAAATAATGGAAATGATGTTGTTGGACATCCTGAAACAATTGAGTGGGATCAATCTAACCTGTCGGCACAAAAAGGCGGGAATTTGAATTATATTTTGCAACTCTGCCAACTGCTTCACACTGATAGAATTTGATAATTAAAAGAGAGTTAGCTATCTGATATAAACTTGGTAATGAATAATGCTCTATATATGAAGTCATCAGTTAGAGGTTAAATTTTGAAATTTGGTAATGTGGGTGATGGGTCCTGTGAACATCATACAAGTATCTTCAAGAACCGTATCTCCAAGAGGAATAATGATTACCTGGCTTGATTCATGTACATCAGTAACTATGGGCAAGTCATATGTCACTTTCACCTTTTCGAAGATCTGCAATTGAACGGATGGACAATCAATACAATATAACAAGATATGATCTTACAGATACATTTTCCTAGCCATAATGTTTAGGATGGTTTAGATTCAGCTCTGTTTACTTACTAAATAGTTTTAAAATAGTGAAGTTACATAAGGACATAAGGTTACTCACTTAATGTTTTTTGTAAGCCAGTCGTTAAGGATTAGCATCTAAGGAGACACCCAATAACAAGCTATAGTTACACAACAACGAAGTGCTATTAATTTCAATTGAAACATAATAATTGAATGTTGTGGTTTTCACGCGATATCCAAAAATTAGAAGTGCTATTAATTTCAATTGAAACATTATAGTTGAATGTTCTGATAATAAAGTTCTATAGCAAGAGACACGAGCATATACTTTCACACCTCCAAAGGCATCTATAAGATGAGAATTTCGTATCACGTTCACGAAACTCGGGAGCTACTAACGTAACTATAACCTATCATCCAAACTTTTACGCACACTAAATCACTTATCATAAACCAAGTTGAATAAAATCGCATAGCACATCTCACTTGACCCAAATCATATCGATAAGCAATGATAATACAATATCACAATACAAAGTCCATACAAGTAATCATATAAAGCTATCAATAGAAATTATTATTTTTGTAGATAAAGCTACCACAAACGATATTATATAAATAAATAAATAAATAAATAATAATAATTAAAAAAAAAAAAAAAAAAAAAAAAAAAAAAAAAAAAAACAATTAAAAAAAAAAAAAAAAAAAAAAAAAAAAA
>LBNU01009377.1:22721-44776 GCA_014162995.1 Artemisia annua | reverse complement strand
AAATATTCGCCGCATTACTTGATCAAACTAAGGTCACATATTAATCTTACAAAAATTATGCAAATCAACACTCAAACAAATCAATAACTCAATCAGGCATAATAATCTCTAAACAAATCGATCAAAATTAGAGAAGCAATACCTTCGATGACAGACAAACTGACGAAAGTAAACGGTGAGATGACTGGTGACGGCGTGATGCTTGGCGATGATGAGATAATCGGCGATGGTGAGATAACGTCGAGGATGATCGGAGACGGCTAGATTAACGGCGATGATGATCGGAGTCGGTTAGATTAACGGCGACCACGATCGGAGTCGGTTAGATTACCGGCGAGTATGATCGGAGACGGTTTGATTAACGGCGAGCATGATTGGAGTCGGTTACATTATCGATGAGGATGATCGGAAGTGTAGTGGATGTTGAATGTGTGTTTAACTCTCCGCCCAAAAATGCTACTACCACCCTTTAGTTATTTTTTTAATAACTTTTAAGTACTCTTTTTAATATCTTTACTTACACTTACATTATCAGTCCTTATAAATATCAGTCACAATATGTCATTTATTTTGTAGTGATGGTTTCTCTTCTTTTCCAGTTTTTATAAGTTCAAAAATACCCCGAATGATCATATTTCTTGAACATCGATTTTATTGAACCCAACCTAAAATATAAGAAGGGAAAACACCAAAATTACAAGAGACTTTCATTAATGTTGCAAGGATATTGTGAGGATGTCGTTTCGCCATCACAACGAGGTGCAACTACAAACATGCAGATATAAGAAATTTTTAGGTTGGGTTCAAATTGCAGTCATTTCACCAGAGGTGCTGATGGTGCAACTACAAACAGTAAACAAAAAAATCTAAGGAACTAAATTGTTGGCTAAAATTTCTCTTGGATTATTAACCCATTTAGTTAACTCAAGTCTCTCAGCTTTTACACACGTTGGATAGTCATAGCTTTAACAATGCTTGAATGTGGGCAAAAATGTCATCATGAAGCAACTTCGGGTTGTTTTCTATAACTGTGTGAGCAATACCGTATCGCCGCCACCAACATGAACTAAACTTCAAATATAAATCCTTCAATTTATCCTAGAAATTCCAATCATTTTGACAAATATAGTTAGATCTACTTTATTTGTTACGGAGTACATGTTTTCTTTTGTGATTTAAAGTTAGGTTTATATATGAAATGAAATAGTTATAACTAATGTTTAAACTTCAAACCATATTTATTTTTCAAGTCAAAGAATTTATCTTCAAAAAATCGCATAAACAAAGACGAATTACCTATTATTATACAAGTAGTATACAACTAAAATTCTTTTACGCAAAAACCATTCATAAACATTTGATTCCATGCTCTCAAAATTTTACATCCCTTTTAGCTTTTATTCGGATTCCCCAAATCATAGAATATTCGCCTCCCAATTGCATGCAACTTGGGCATGCATAGGTACCATTTTTGTAAACAAAAATAGCGTTTGAACGTTGAAAAGTCTTTGTCACGTCACTTTTCTAAAAATATACGAGAAATGATATTTAAAAAGTAGAGTAGAGGAATCTGAAAATTTCCAAGCAAATTCATAGCTACTTTGTTTTTTTATACAATGTTGTAAAATGTTTATACAAAAACCAAAGTAAACATATATGCATATTTACTTAAGGCCTTGTAGCACATCTGCTAACTCATGTTGTGTGAGATTGCTTTATGAAAAATTCGTTTTGAGTTCAAGTTCTACTTAAAAAATGCAAGATATTGCTAGTTAGTATGCACATGTAACAACTCATGTATTTACTTATGGGAATGTCTAACCAATGCCCTAAGGGCATTGGATAAGAGGGCATGGACCCACATAAAGAACACTCATGGACAAAAAAAAAGGACATAAAAATTTTTTTTTTAGTTAAAAAGTGATAGGGGCCTACGTAAAAGATCACTAAAAAACAAATCTTATCCAATGCCCTTAGGGCATTGGTTAGACATTCCCTTTACTTATTTATTAGTTATCATTTTTCATGTATAATATGCATGCACGTAAGATCATTAGGGCTGGATGGGCCTGGCCCCATTTGTTTTTAGTGTATTTAAGTATTTTGTTTATAGAGCGAGTGAAAAAAGCAATTTATTTTTCCATTTGGCCATTTTATAAATAATCATTGTTACTTCGGCCTCTTTAAAAAAATAGTTCAGGCTCCGTCCTGACAATGTACATACATCACAATTACATGTACACAAAACTTTTGCAACTAAACTGGTTTTTGAAGAAGTCACATTACAATGGTTAAAGTTTTAAGGAAAATTACTTTTTGCGTTACATTTTAAGTGTCTACAAGCAAAAAATATCCAACCTAAAAATGGTATAATAGGGACAATTGTATTTTCATAAACAAATTATAGCAGTAACGCGGACAACAAAAATGAAAGAAAATACCACATATTTAATTGATATAACCTTTTTCAAAACCGTTAAACAAGAGGTTTTTAGTATTCAGATTACATGAAATACCTAAGTCGTTAAATCAAATATACGCGCCAAATCTAACATGGATTCCCGGTGTTTCTAATATTTTGCTATATGAGCATTTAGTATGCCTAATTGTATGACTAATCCTACATGGCAACATATTATTAGTGACAATAAAGAGATTTATTTCCCAACAAACCAATAAACTATTATCATGTCAGTTTAGACATAAAGTTGGTCACACTTTTATGGTTTTCAATCATTTTCCTNTTGTGTTATTAAAAAAATTATAATAATGACTTTATAGGGCTGTTAGACCATGCGTTATGGTCACAGGTCACATGTGAAGGTGCTCTTTACACGTGAAGCCCATTACAGCCTTCTCAGTTGGCGTGTGAAAAGGGAAAAATAAGCTTGGTTAGGTTTGTATAAGGTAAGGTGCTTTTATGTGTTGTTAAGTGGTTACCACTACGGCTATTATGTGGTGTGATGAAAAATTGATGTAGCGCCTAGGTGAAAGTGGCGGGAAGATGACCATTACACCCGACCTTAAATTTGAGGATTATTAAATGGCCTAGGTTATTGGTACCTTGATAACTACACCACTTAATTTTTTATTTTTTTTATAATTTTGTTTTTATTATAAATTGCGAAACAAAAAACATGGAACAAAAAATATAAAGTTCGACATGTCAAAGTTGTAAAACACAAAAAGATATGAAGCATAAAATTATAAATAACTGTCTTATCATGTTAATAAAATGCGTAAAGTTGTCGAAAAAATGCGAAACATAAAATATAAAGTTTGACAAGTCAAAAATAATAAAAAACAAAAAATACAAATTTAAAAACCATAAAAAATTGTTTTACCATATTAATAAAGTGAGTATCATAGTGTGGAAACGGTAAGAGAGGTGATTTGCACTCTCTTAATTGATTTGCATACTCTAATTTATACAATTATGTTTCGCATACCTTTAAATATGGGATAAGGGTATAAATGAGTCATACCCTTAAAATTTTTACCATGCTCTAATTTGCATACCCTTAAAATTTTTACAATTATAGGGGTGAAAATGAGTAAAAGTAATGTGATGGTATAATGTTAAGACACTTTAAATTAGAGTATGCCGGTCAATTTGAGGAGTGTGCAAATCGGGTAATGACTACTAATAGTACAAGCTGTATTAAATATGGGACAAGTTATTCTGACCCTTTTTTTTACAAATAACACCTCCTCTCTTTTTTTCGATTTTTTTTGTTTTTATTTTTATATTTTTGTTTATATCTTTTATATAATAAAACAAAACCCCTATTGGGAATTTTTCATTTAAAAAAATGGAACCATTCCTTTTTTAGCAATAATTTTTTTATTATGATTTTAATTATAATTTTTTATTATTAAAGATAATCATTTAAAAAGTTTAATCCTATGGTTAGTTGCATCTTATCTTTATCTTTTGTGTTTATCTTCTACTTATGTAGTATATCAACAAAACAAATTTAAAGATTAAATTATTTGTTTTTTAATAAATAAAAATATATCATTAAAAAAAAAATTTTAAAAAAACCCGCGCGTGCGCGGGTATTATAACTAGTAAATATACTGTAAACTTGAAAGTACGGAACACAAAATATTAAATTTAACACGAAACAGAAACCTGATAAAAAACTGATACCGTAACTTCATTTTGTCCCTTTACCCCTAACCCATTAACGCATTAAATATAGTAATAAGTTGACAATCAAATGTGTCACATCTGAAGAAGATTATTATAGTACACATTTTTATTAAAATCATCATAGTCACCTTCCTTCCTTCCTTCCTTCTTTACAAACGAAGTGACGTTACCAGATTTAACATCATTCATATATTAACAAATACAGTTGAAACCAGTTAAGCATATAAATATCTATACATTGTTGGAGGATGGCTCAAGATTCATCATTGGTACATTTCGATCCTTTTATTATTCATATTCGTAATGGGTCATTTTCTTTTTTGGAATATTTGATGTTTTTTAAGGTTGGTTTTATTCTGCATTGGTTTATTAGGATCTTGATCATGTTTTTGTTAATGGGTGTAAAAATGCAATACTCATATATTTGTTTTTAGCTGTTTATGTTGGATTGATTTGCTGGATTTCATTTTTGTGTGATTTAATATGTGTAGTTTTTAGACAACCTTTACGTATGTTCAACCTTTAAGCTCATTTTGGTTTTGTGTATGCTGAGGGGGGACTTTGTTTAGGCTTATATAGCGGGCTTATGGCTTACGTGGTTTTAGGCTTATGTTTCATAAGCTCACTTTTTGTGTCGGCTTATATAAGCTTATTTTGACATGATAAGCTTATATAAGCTTATTTTGACATGATAAGCTTATAAATAAGCCATAAAAACTGAGCTTATGAAACATAAGCCGAAAACCAAATAAGCCATAAGCTCGCTATATAGGCTATGTTTAGCAAAAATAGCTGTGAGCACTGCTCACCGCTCAGCTTCATAAAGAAGCATTAGAAAAATGAGCTTTCCTAAAAAATAGCAAAGCTCACAGCTCTCATGCCAAACGAACACTAAAAATCAACAGCTCATTGCTCACCGCTCATCGCCCCAAAAAGCTTTGCGCCAAACATAGCCATAAGCTTAAACAAACACACTCTGAATTTGAATGAATAGCTAAACAGTTTTTTTCCTGTATTTTTTATAGTTACTTTTTAGTATTTTAAAGCTTAAAGGTGTAAATGGGTTGTTCCAGGAGCTATAACGGTATTTCCATTTTATGCAGGGTTGGTGCTGAATTTAATTAGCACATCAGTGTCTCTAGCTTTTTATCTTGGTATTGAAGTATTGAACCTGAAGTAAGTTCTTCTATGTACTTTAATAATGGATGTTTTTTATTAAGAAACTATTAAGCTCAGGATATAGGAAGTTCCGTAATGGAGTGTCATCCTTTTATAGGGTGATAAACAATATTTGTTCGTTTCTTCCCATTCTAGAATTGTCAGTTACCAGCTAGAAAAGGAATATAACTATATATGTAGAGAATATAGCGATTATTAATAGGACTGGGCTGTTTGACTTTTAGTGTCGATTAGCGGGAGTAGCTCAAACCATTTATGCTTAGTTTGTTGGAATTTTTGCCATTTAAATGACAAGGAAGCTCGTGTACTCTGTTGCAACATATATCATGGATCTGATTAATGTTTTTTTATATAATTAATGATAATGAATTATGAATGAACTAGGATACTTTCTAATATGGTTTCGGAATTCTAGGTATATCACAGATGATATGATCTCTTTATCCAACTATCCAAGCAAGTCTAACTTCAGTACCCCGTGAAGAATATATTAAAAAAGGAGTTTAGTTACGACCTGATAAATGTATATGGGCTACTAATTTGGCAAAATGATCTTATGGTTTGAAATACCAAGGAGATGGAGGAAACACAAACAGATACTATTCAAAACGAATCATCGCTTTCCAATGCTACACTGTTGCGAACTGACATCACAGGAACAAATCAATCCGCTTCTTCAAGCTCTCCAGATGGGGCTTCTAAATTTAAAAGAATGCCTAGTGAACTTCAGTTTCGGGGTTCAAGAGCTCATAGAGTGGCACAAATCCTTTGGTCCACTGGAATGCTTGATGAGCCGATTACTAGTGGTTTCTATTCTATTTTACCTGTAAGTCACGCAAACCTTATTAAAATACATGTATGATTTCAGATATTTTCTTTTGTCTAAATCTGATGCTTATTTCCTCTGTATTTTGTAGGAAAGAAGACTTAAAGAGAAATTTGACATGATTCCTTCTATTGAAGAGCTTCGTGCCTTAGAGTTAGAGGGGTATAAGCTTAATGTTATTGTTGTCGATATGCATAAAGATAAGAAGGTGACAATGCTACAGCAGTTAGCTCTGACTTTGGCAAAAGGATTGACTTCTAACCCGGTTGCAGTAATTAAAAAGTTAGGCGGATTGGTGCGTCCTACTTGCTTATGTTCAGTATCCCTTTACACGCAGTCTAAAAGATTAGTGGTTTAGTGTGCTATCTTGATGAATTTTATATTTGATTTTTGTATAGGTTTGTGATTTCTATAAACTCCCGAACGTGGAGTTAAATCACGCCAAAGGGACATGGGAGGAAGTATACAATGTACATAATCAAGGTATTCAGATGCTAGGTCAAATAAAGCATGGTTTTTGTCATCCCCGTGCTATTCTTTTCAAAGTTCTTGCAGACACGGTCGGCCTAGACTGCAGGCTCATGGTGGTAAGGTTCCTTTTTTCATTGTTTAGCTCTTTCATAAAATGATGGATCTCGATCTTCGAATTGTTAATTTGTTTATGTTTTATGTCTTCAGGGTTTACCAAAGGAAGGAGAAGGGGAGCGAACAGATTCACACAGGCATGTGTCTGTTATAGTGGAATTAAATTGTACTGAATTTCTGGTTGATATAGTAAGGTATCCCGGACATTTGGTACCCTTTTCAACAAAGGCAGTATACATGTCCCATGTGTATGTCATTGGTCAAGGTGATTCTGGAAATGATTCATGTGATTCGCCTATCGAACCAAACAGTCCTGTGCATGGTGCTGCAGAACATTCAGATGAAGGGTAAGGAGATACACTTCCAATTTCGTACTTCTCTTCAAATAAATTGAAATTGAGAGAGAATTATTTAGATCATTTATAGTATTCGAGTTTTGTAACGCTTTAGTTTCTTATGGTACTAATTACTTTACTTTATTTGACAGCTTATTACATGTCGAACCTAATATAGCAAATGCAGCATGGGGCCGTAATAAGGGTACACTTACAGAACAAAGCACTCCCAGCTCAAGGTTATTTTTCCCCTCTATATAATTTCTGAAGTTTTTTGTTAATCATATTCTAGTGTATGTTAATCTAATGTCTGACTTTCAGTCCAGAGCATTATTTATTCCGAGGGCCTGGAAAATCAATTCTTAGTGGTCATAAAGATTCTCCCAGAGAGTCTGGAAATGAAATGACAGTATCAAGGTTCTATTACTTATTCTTATTTTTGTATATATATAAAATCAATTCTTAATGCTAAACTTGAATATTCATTTATCAAATATTTGATGGATTCTGATGAACAACTCCAGGTCTGCTGGGGCATCACCTACAGGAAGCCGTAGGAGAAGACGGAGAAGCAGTATTATTCCGGAAATTGGTGATGATATTGTAAGGTTGATACTTAAGTACCCTGACTGATATATTATCAATAATCTCTCTTACATATATTATTGTTCTTAATTTTCTGGTATATAAGTATAATAGATGTGTTGAGATCCATTCATTTAAGCAACGGATGAAAAATGTGTTTTCTAAATTGTTTGAAAATGAATCTGATTGTAGGGTTGTGCGAGCAATTAACGACACTTTGAAAAGAAATAATTCCATAAGGGAACTTGCTGAAGAACAAAACACTAGTCCAGATAGTCAAGAAAATGTATGTTTATCATTTTCGTTTCTTTCTCTAATTTATATTTATTCTCTTGAATTCATGCCTTTTTTATTGCTAGTGCTATATAATGATTGCAGGCATCTCCTTCGCATATGCATCGGAGGCAAACAAGTTGTCCGAAGGCCATCTCTCTACCTTCATCTCCTCATAAGTATAGGAGCCATGCTCCTGGTTCTGAGAGGAATGAAACAGATAAGTTAGAAGCAAATGTTGATATGATCGAAACATGGAATAAGTTGCTTGAATCTTCTTCGTTTGGAAACGAACCATGGTTCCCCTATAACGAATGGAATATTGAATATTCTGAACTAACTGTTGGATCACGAGTTGGCATTGGTATGCATAACTATATCTAAACTTCATCTCATCATAGGTATGTAACTTTTTATACTTTCTAAATTGGTGAATGTTATATTGTAGGATTTTTTGGGGAAGTTTTCCGGGGCACATGGAATGGAATAGAAGTTGCAATTAAAGTTTTACTTGAGCAGGAGGTGACTGCTGAGAACATTGAAGATTTTTGCAATGAGATATCCATCCTAAGGTACATTTCCTTCATATATCAAGTATCTTTCCAAGACTCTGTCTTTATCCGCGAGCTGATTAATCTTCTTTTTTTCTGCAGTCGACTTCGCCACCCTAATGGTACTACACTTCTTAAACTATATGATTTTGTTTTAGCGTATTAGATCTAGTGGGGCACTTAAGTAAATTATGTAGAATTTGACACTCATTCTTTTAAATTATATTTATGCAGTTATATTGTTCCTTGGTGCTTGCACAGTGCCTCCTCACTTTTCGTTGATCACTGAATATATGGACATGGGGTCACTATATTACCTAATTCATATGAGTGGGCTAAAAAATAGAATTAGCTGGCGAAGAAGACTAAAAATGCTGTGTGATATATGCAGGTATGATCGATAACACGTTGAGATAGTCACTATGGTATATAGGTGCCAGTTTCGACCCAATTTCTTTTGAACGGGTAGATTTGGGTTACTTGTATCTAATGGGTAAACATGTTTCATCACTAGATTTAAAAAAGGAAATGAGTCAAATGGTCAAAAGAGATATCAACCTTAAAAATTGTTTCATTTAAAGAATTAGATTATATTGAAACAATTTAGCTTTTGTAATCATATTTAACACACTAATTGGACACAAAGTGTTTTGACCCAACTCAATCCGGCTTGTTTTGACCCGTACATGAATTACCCCTCACCCTATCTGACCGATCGATCCATTCTCTCATGCTTAATAGTTAATATAATACCTAATAACACTTTCTTGTATTATGCATATAGGGGTCTTATGTGCATGCATCGAATGAAAATAGTGCACCGTGATCTGAAAAGTGCCAACTGCTTGGTGAATAAGCATTGGATAGTAAAGATTTGTGATTTTGGGTTGTCACGGGTACTAACTGCCGAACACATGAGAGATTGTACATCTGCAGGGACTCCTGAGTGGATGGCACCTGAACTCATTCGCAATCAACCCTTTACAGAAAAATGTGATATTTTCAGTCTCGGTGTCATAATTTGGGAATTGTGTACTCTTCGTAGGCCATGGGAAGGCGTCCCATCAGCCCAAGTAAGTGTATTTAGGTGGTGTTTTGGATAAATCACTTTCAAAAGGCACATCCATAGATCCTAAACTGACTTCATTGTGATAAAATACTCACTGGTACACGAAAGCAAAATATGATGCTTCTGTTATGTTTTTGTTGTAGGTGGTCCGCGCTGTTGGTAATGATGGAACGCGACTTGATATTCCTGAAGGCCCTTTGGGGAATCTAATAGCAGGTATGGAGTGAATATTAGTATAATCTCAACGATTATTTGCACGTATTCATTATCTTTCCTTTGTTTACCATAATGATTGGTGTTTTATCTTCCTTTTAGATTGTTGGGCAGAACCAGATCAACGACCAAACTGTGAAGAAATCCTCTCACGCTTAATGAGCTGTGAGATGCTGATATAATTTTTAGGATTGCAAAAGTTAGTCGCTTCCATCTTCTTAAGCATCAATGCCTCATGATATGCAAGTAAATCAGATAGGGAGATTTTATGCTGTGTTCAATGCAATTGTGCGATTAACATCATTCTGACTTTGGTTTCAAGACTCTGGAAAACACATATAGGCCTGTCTTTTCTGCAACAATTTGGTACTCATCACTATACTTTTGTCATTTCTACAAATTTCCATCGTATTTTGGCATTCTGGGCATAAAACCGTGAAGAATCCAGTATACAACATGTATATCTTTTATTTGATAGAATTTGACCGTTGGATATATTTCACATTACGGGTTTCAGGTGGCAGTATGACATGAACAAAACGACTGGAAAAAGACTTGCAAGTAAAATACATTGAATTTTGATGAACTGATCTACTTTTTTTACCCAAAGATGACATTCAAATAAATAATTGAAACCTTAAAAGACCTTCAATTACCCATATCAGATAGAAAGTTTTTGTAAATAGTTACATTAGACTGATAGTTTGAAAGTGACTCGTGTGTTTACTTATTCTGGTAGCCTGTGATGATAATGAGATTGCAATAGACTTAAATGGAAGTTGAAAAAACTTTGTTGGTTATTGGTTTAGTTGGACTTTTTTGCTTTATAAATTTCTTGAGAATGAGTAGAGAACATCCAAATGCAAATGCAAATGGCATAAATCAGAGTTGTAAAGTAGCACACATTTGTTGAAAACTTAAGAGTAAACTACAAATTCCACCCTTGTATTATCTGTCAAGTTATATATGCGGCACATACATACACATTCTCTTTGTTTTCTTAGCTTAGACTAGGGTGCAATGTACCTTCCCTCACCTTCCACCACAGTGTCATCTAATCGTCACATTACCATTTATCATATCACCACCATTCTCACCTTTCACTCACAATGGTCACCACTCTCTTTACCTTTCACCCACAATACTCCCCTTATCTTTCTTAAAAATACCCACTTTATACAAACATACCTAACAAAATACCGACACACACTCACAAATCAAATATTTAATACTCCCTCCATCCCAAAATATAAGTCCAATTTGACTTTTTTGATTGAACTTTGACCGTTAATAATTTTGTTTGTATTATATAACACTTGATGAAAATTACACCAAATGAAAATACATTTAAAACACAATCCATTTATATATTTTGCATTCACTATTATATAATACAAACAAAAATATTTAAGGTCAAAGTTCGATTCAAAAAGTCAAACTGGACTTATATTTTGAAACGGAGGGAGTAATAAAAGATGCCACTTTGACAAATGCCGAGAGGTGAGCTGGGTCACCCTTCCTCCCTTTTTTTGGCTTGCTCGCGCCTTTCTCCCCATAGTGGTCCTCATGAGTGAGGAGTCACCAGTCACCATCACTACACATAGCCTTACACTTCCACCCTTTCATATTTTGTTTGTCCCTTTTCAGCGTCACTTTAAAACATTGTATTACACCTCTTAAAAGTTCTAAAACAACAACATATCCAATCCCGTCGAAGCGAGGTATGATGTAGACAGTATGTCTGAGCTTCGGGTTAAAACTTAAAACTAACCAGAACCAACAAAAACCGATCCAAACCGAAAACCAATTTTTTGGAAAACGTGGACCGAGAACCAAACCGAAGTGACTCGGTTCGGTTGTGTGTCGGTCCATTCGGTTCAATTTGATTTATACAGTTTAGGTGCGTTTTTATCGGTTTTGGCTCAAACCGAACTGAACTGAGCTGAACTAAAACCGAAAACCGAACCAATTATAGTCGGTTTGATTTCATTCACATCGGTTCAGCTTAATTTTTCAGTTCGATTCAGTTTTTGACATATTTTACTGGATCCCAGTAGACAATGACACCTCTACCAGAAGGTAAAGGGACCGGGATGAAACCCGACCTATTTGAATCTTTAATATTCTATAAGGGGATGAAACAAATCTAATCATAAGACAAAGGACTAAGTTAAGAATATCCCAAACATCACATACTAGATAAAACACACACCCCAACACCATCTCACCGGCAAACAACAACACAACACAAAACCAAACCATGCCGGCGTTCAAAACACCCTTCAACGGATACTCAGTAAAATTCAGCCCATTCCACGAACAACGTCTCGCAGTCGCCACTTCCCAAAACTTCGGCATCCTCGGCAACGGTCGTATCCACGTCATCGACCTTTCTCCCGCGGGCCCCATCACCGAACTCACCTCCTTCGAAACCTCAGACGGCGTGTACGATGTCTCATGGTCCGAAGCCCATGACTCGTTATTAATAGCCGCCATAGCTGACGGCTCTGTCAAGATGTATGATCTCAACCTCCCGACAACCTCAAACCCTGTCCGCTCACTCGCGGAGCACACGCGTGAGTGTCACGCGGTGGACTACAACACTGTACGGAAAGACTCCTTTTTGTCTGCCTCGTGGGATGACACTATAAAGCTATGGACTATTGATAGACCCACAAGTGTACGGACTTTTAAGGAGCATGCGTATTGTGTGTACAATGCCACGTGGAACCCACGTCATGCTGACGTGTTCGCTTCTGCTTCTGGGGACTGTACTGCTAGGATTTGGGATGTGAGGGAGCCTGGGTCGACAATGATCTTACCTGCTCATGAGTTTGAGATTTTGTCGTGTGATTGGAACAAGTACGATGATGCGATTCTCGCGACTGCTTCGGTTGACAAGAGTGTGAAGATTTGGGATGTGAGGAACTATAGGGTGCCTGTTGCGGTTTTGAATGGGCATGGGTATGCTGTTAGGAAGGTGAAATTCTCGCCGCATAGGGCGAGTGTGATTGTGAGCTGTAGTTATGATATGACGGTTTGTTTGTGGGATTATATGGTTGAGGATTCGTTGATTGGGAGATATGATCATCATACGGAGTTTGCAGTTGGAGTTGATATGAGTGTGCTTGTTGAAGGGTTGATGGCGAGTACTGGTTGGGATGAGCTTGTTTATGTTTGGCAACACGGGACTGATCCTAAAGCGCCGTGATTCAAAAGGTTTTGTTTTGGTTTATGTGATTTAATAGTAGTATAATTTTATACTTGTAATGTTGGATACTTGCTTGTTCTCTTTGTTGTTGAACGATCAATGATTACGATATGCATTGTATGTTCAGAAAGCTTTGATCTTGTTGAAAAATAATGGGGACGTTCGTTAGTAATTCTTATATATGCAACACTTTTTTGATGCTTGTGATCTCATTCCCTATAAGATATCAGTTACTTTAAGTTAGGAATTGTATAGGTAATTTTGCGTTTATCTCAGTAAGAGTCCTCTTGCTTGTACATCATATGTAAATCATCTAAATAAACTTGTTTTGCAATTTCAAGCAACACCTTGGATGCCTTTTGGCTAGTTGTTCTGGAAAGCGCAAGTCTTATTAGCCACTTAAGCTAAGTGCCTAATGTAAATAACTTTCCTTAATTGTTGATCCTATATGCATTTGGTGCGATTTGTTGTCTTCTTTTCAATTGTATCTGAAATTGGCTAAATGTATTTGGGTACATCTTGGTTGGGATATGGGATGAGGGATAGTATTCTCTATGACCCATATAAGAGACATGGTAGTTTCTGGAACGATAGAAAGTAGAACTTGAAAGTTGAAATAATGCGTGAAATGTGATTCTTAGGACACATCACTATTATCATGGTGTAGCAGGTGTTGCTAACTTTGCCATGATTCATTGACACTACTCTGTCGTTCTTGTAAGTTCAACTTTTTAATTGTTATATTGAACCAATAAGTCAATAAATTCTTTTTGCTGGACTAATTCAACTAAACAATAAATCTTGAAGAAAGTGATACCTATTTGCTACGTCAGTCAGTTTTCAGTCTTTGATGCTCTCCTGGCAATCAAGTCTCTTAACTGAAAGGGGTTGACCTAATCTTTTGCTTCGTATGATGATTGCTTCTATTTATCACCCATTGTTCATTTGTTTATTATGACGGGTCAATTATCAAATGCACATTTTGCTTGTTGTTCATGAACTTGGTCATCCTGTTGTGGACTTATGGTTTTTAGTATTAGAGTACTATCTGGAAGTTTTTTAATATTATTATGCGACTTTGGAGTAGATTTTTTATGACCAACAGTTCTTTAAGAGGCTTTGTGATTCTAATATGGTAACTGTTGCAAGGAAGACTAGTGTCATTTTGTTGTGCTATTCAGTTAGTTTTCTTGACTGTGATGTTAAAGGATGTATAATATTATACTTGTTTTGTGGCATACTTCGCTTGTTATGTTGTTGTTGATTGATCAATGATTATGATATGTATTGTATGTTGATGAAGGTTTGATCTTGCTCAAAAATAATTGAGACCCGTTATCAGACAATTTTATGCATGCAGCACTATCTGATGCTTGTGAATTTATGAAGTGTTGTTTGCCACTTGAAGTTACAGATACTTGGGTAGTGATGAATCTGTTAAATGCACATCCAAACAACCCCTTTATACTCAAAGCTTGTTTTTTTTTTGGGAAAAAGGGACAAGAGTTGCGATCCCCTAGAAAGGGATCAAAATTAAAAAGCCTACAAAGTTTTCTAGCCAATAAGCTAGTGCCATGTGTCCCCCACCCACTCCCTCCTTTTTTCTTTAATATTTTCTGTTAGAGGGCATTTTGGTCATTTGACCCTTTTTTTCTTTTCCACCTCAATTTTCAAACGCATATATCTCTTAAACGACAAACTTTTAGAAAAAACCGATTTCACCATAATTTTTAAAATTTGATTCTCTTTAATTTGGTATAAATCTTTTTAATTTTTTCGAAACTTTTTTTTTGACATATTAATTGGGTTATAATTTTCTTGAAAATTTTAGCATTTTCGGCATTTTCGGCTCTAATTTTGTCTAATTTAAAGGCCGAATTTTGCAAAACTTAAAACACAAAAGTTGTAGCTTCTTGGCCATTCTTCACCCAGAAATTTGAATCACTCAAATCCGATATAATATGAGTGAGATATCGCGCGTTAAAGATGACGTCTTAGTCATATTTAGTGCACACAAAGTGTTTGATAAAATGCCTAAAAGAGATTCTTCTTATAAAAATGCATTTAATGCACTAATTGATGTACCATTTTTGTTATTTTTAGCTTTATATTGATAAACAACATTTTTAAATGATCAACCACTATTTTTATTGATGAACCATTTTTTTTATTGATGAACCTTTTTTTTAACTGATGAACCTATAATGTAACTGATGAACCTATAATTGATGAACTTATAACGTAACTGATGAACCTATAACTTAACTGATGAACCTATAACTTAAGAACCTATAACCTAACTGATGAACTTATAACTGATGAACCTATAACGTAACTGATGAACCTAATAACCTAACTGATGAACCTAATAACGTAACTGATGAACTAAATGTATATTTAAAAATAATAATGATTAAAAAACATCACTTTTTGAATGTTACATTAATAAAATTATTAATAATACATTGTGGGACAAAAATTAGACCATTTAACGCAATTTTAATACTAAAAATATAAGCTAGACATTTCATCAAACACTTTGTGTGCAACAAATATGACTAAAACGTCATCTTTAACGTGCGATATCTCACTCATATCATATCCGATTTGAGTGATTCAAATTTCTGGGTAAATAGTGAATCAAAATCTACAACTTTCGTGTTTTAAGTATTTTATGATTCGGTATTTATGATGGTACAAAATAAGGTCGAAAATGCCCAAAAAATCAAGAAAATTAACACCCATTTTGTATGTAAAAAAAAAGTTTCGAAATTTTTAACAAAATTTATACCATATTAAAGAGGATTAGATTTTAAAAATTATGGTGAAATCGGTTTTTTATAAAAGTTTGTCGTTTAAGAGATATGTGCGTTTGAAGTTTGAGGTGGAAAATGAAAAAATGGGTATTTTACGAATTTGCCCCTGGGCGGATTTTATTATTAAAATAGGTGGGGGACAAATGTCACATGTTGAGTGGCTTTCTACACTTTCTATTTTTTTTTCCTTTCTAATGGATCGGATACCAAAGGGACAATCCCCTTTATACTCAAAGCTTGTTTTTTAGTACAGGGCAAATGTTATTAACCATTTTAATAAATGCATAGTTGATCCTATATTGATTTGGTGGAATTTTTCTTCCATTTGAAGGTATTGGAACTTGACAAATATATTTGGGTACACACATCCTGGTTTGGAATTTGGATGAGGGATACTATTTGCTACAATACATAGGAGACAGGGTAGTTTCTGGAACCCTAGAAAGTAGAACTTGAAATAGGTAGATCGTGCCAGTTGACTTGAGAAAGGCATGACGTTGTTTGAATAACCCCGCACTGTTTAGGATGTTATGGCAGGGGTAAATGGCATGACGCAGTCGCACAATTCTAACGTTTGTGTTTATCTTAGACGTTGAACTTTCCAGACTTGTTTTGTTGAACCAGTAAGTTAATTAAGCCCATTTGCTGGACTAGTACAACATAATGATAAATTTTGAGAAAAATATATGCAAGGTCTTCCAACAGCTACAGTAAATGTTTGCAGCAAGTTTTCTTACGTCAGTGTCCGTCCAGCATATAAGTATCACCACTGAAAGGGAATTGGCTTAATTTTCTGCTAATGTTATGGTGATAACTTCTGTTTATCGATCGATGTTCATTTGTTTGTCCTGGGCTGATTATGAAAACACTTACGACTGTTGCTCATTAACTCGGCTCTCATTGGAGTAGATTTGTTATGACCAACAAATCTTTTTGATGTTTCATTTTTTATTATAGTAACTGGTGCAAGGTGACTAGTGTCATTTTGTTGTGTGATTCAGTAAGTCGTCGTGGCTGTGATGGTTCAGTCTTATTCAGCTCGTCTTCAGTACAATGTTTAAGAGCGAATGGTCTCATTGGGTTGATTCGACTAGCTATGCATATATATTTTATGGAAGTATCTTTTGGTTTGTTCCTTCATCACCTATAACATGTTTACAATAGGATCTGTTTTTGAAGCTTTGTTAAGTTCTTATCTTGAATCTTTAGAGAGGTGACTTTGGTATTGTTTTAACTTGCAAAACTTTTTGGGTAAAGGGATCTCCACCCTGGCAAAATATATTAACCAAATAAACGTTTAAAGTACAATGGAATGTGGCTGAAGTACCACATTAACCTCAAGCAACCGCTTGAACAACCACTAGAACATTTATGACATGCCATAAATGAACAACTAGCTACGAAAAACTAGAACAACCATGAAAGAAAAAACATGCACGAAACAACATCGCATATTACTTCCTCGACTTGCCTTGGACCTTAAAATCAAACATCTTGTTAAATTCCTCCAATTGCCCAGGTAAATCAAGAACCTGGGTTTATACGTATATATATATATATATACGTATATATATATATATATATATATATACGTATATATATATATATATATATACATACATATATATATATATATATATATATATATATATATATATATATATATATATATATATATATATATATATATATATATATATATATATATATATATATATATATATATATATATATATATATATATATATATATATATATATATATATATATATATATATATATATATATATATATATATATATATATATATATATATATATATATATATATATATATATATATATATATATATATATATACATTATATATAACAGGAGGCATTTGAAGAATATGCCACCTCATTGCCCAGTAATTCATTATCAGCCACGTCATCAGCCATGTCATCACATTGTCGCCATGTAAGCAACAAAGTTAATTTGTGTTTTTTTTTTTCAATATTTTTCCCGGATTTATTAATTAATTTATATTTTTCGGATTTATTTTAATTTTGTAGGACTAAAATTTGGTTTTTTTATAAAAATTTTGCCTTTAATAAGAATCAAACCTAGGGTGTTTAACCAAACATAAGCAAACATCTCTACCACTTGAGCAATCAAACTTTTGTTATTTATTTTGCAAGTTAAAATTGATAAAGATTACCTAATAAATTTGAATTATAATTAAAATTCAGGATCACAAAACGTGTGTGTTTATATTTTCCAAAAAAAACACCAGGATCACAAAAAGTAACATACAAAATATTATCTCAAAACAAACCAGATCATTCACAAAAAAACCCTATGGCGATCCAAAAACAACCTTACTACAACATAAGAACATCCATCAATCAGTGTCTATATCATCTTTTATTCTGTAATATGATATCAGTCGATTAGATATTATTATTTTTGTTACAATCGCAGCAGATTCTATATCAACAATGGTACATGTATGTCTATTAGCATTTGTTTTTTTATATGTAAGTCTATTATCATGTATTATCAACAATGGCAGGTAATAAGTCGACTCTCCAATACAATGGTAAGTCTATTGTTTTTGGCAAAACACTAAGAAAAATCCATATTGTATTCAGCAGGGTTTAATTTATCTTAACATTTTGCAAAGCCAGTTGAAAACATGTTGTTAGACGGAAGCACAGCTCCTCGAGTTAAAATATGTGATTTATTCACCTTAATGATTTTTCTGTTTTGTTTCACTTATGTGATTTACCAGGTCTCCATCATTCATTGTTCATCCATTGTGAAGAATCATTTATCGTTATTATTAATCATGGAGGCGTTGGAGGCTGAACTTGATTTGATTGTTTGTATTACGTTAGGAATACCACAACATGACATGGTAACCTTCGTCTAAATTTTGTACAGTATTTTGATCGATTAATCTCAATGATGTGTGTTTGTCTTTGCTTTAAAGGTTGTTTGGTTTCTATAAAAATGATTTAATGTTTAAAGCTATATTTGAGTTAACCAAATTTTGCGTGATAAAAGCTTTTTGGAAAACAGATTGTAATAGGTTAGTTCAAACACCTTATCTTATGAGCTTATTTATCCAGGTCTTTCTGGTCATTTACTGACATAAGCTAAACCAAGCACGTAAGCTTAGCTAAAACCTTTAATTTGGTACATTATTTTTTTTATATCTTGCGGTATATTTGGATACAAGTTCTCATTATTGACTTATTATATTCATTCTCTATGTAAGTGATTAAAAATCTTACGAAAGTTGATGTGGTGGTGCATTTAAACCAGCGCGTATACGTTTGGATCAACTTAACCCGATCCACACTTATTTATTTATATGGGATAGAGTTGTGTTATGCTTTTAAATTTTAATTAGGTGGATCGAGTAACGTTCGAAAACATGTTCAGTTGGGAAAACCCGAAATATTTTATGTTAAAAAGTTTATATTTTTAACAGATTATAGCAACTCCAATTATATACAAATGATAACTATATATCTTATATGATGCTGTAATAGGTTTATTAACCATAGAAATACATTTGAGAGACTTTTAACACGTTTCCTTTTAGCTACTTTAGTGATGCTACATAGCTCAAATCGATTAATTCTTGAATGATTATGGAAAATTGCCACATTTAGGGTGCTGATTGTTATTCCAAGCCATGGGAGCTATAATGATTAAGCGAGCTGACAAGATGCTATACTTACGGCTATTGTTAGTAGTTTTGTTTTGCTTGGGTGTATTAGATCGGAAGCTGTATAGAGGTTTAAGCAAACATAACATTATAAGAACAATTAAAATAGTGAATTCACGTGAATCTAATTAGTACACTTCCAACATTAGAACTCGTGTTAAAATTTTGCAGTCACAGCTCTAAACACTAATCTTAAGTTCTTAACTAACAATTAAAATAAATTAGTAACTAATGAAATGAAACAAGGATATTGAAATGTTACAGCAATGCTAAACTTTACAATATTTGGTTGTGTGGGTTATTCTTTTGTTATTTGTGCAGGTTACCATCACACCTTAAGTGACCTAACGTGGAGGGAACCGCGCAGTGATGGCACAACTGGTGCAACTATACAAGGAATCTCATCTTGGGAAACGTCTTCCGGCTTATGATGGAAGAAATTAGAGTCTTTATACAGCTGGCCCTCTCACTTTCGTTTCTAAGGATTTAAAAATTACTTTGCTTGATGATGATGACAGAACAGGAAGTGCAAGGTATGCATCCTTATTGGTTTAGTCGCTTTTACATCTCATTTCTAAATTATGTTTGTATGATTCCTTATTCGCACAAGTTTAAGAGAAAAAAAATGACGTACTCCACATTCTAAGGATTTAAAAGTTACTTTGCTCGATGATGATGACGGAACAGGAAGTGCAAGGTTTGCATCCTTATTGGTTTAGTTGCTTTTGCATCTCATTTCTGAATTATGTTTGTATGATTCCTTACTCGCACAAGTTTAAGAGAAAAATATTATCTATGCTCATTTTTCCTGATTCCCCAAGTACGATATCAAATTTTTTATAATACATTGATCTTGCAGTGGTAGTTTACGGAGATCACAGTCTCTATGTTTGGAACATTCATGGAAAATTGCAGGTAATTCTTTTCAGATTCAATAAATTTGATTCCTTTGAGAATTTTGTTGCTACAATAAACAATTGTTGTGTTTGCTCAGGCTACCAAGTGTTATGTGTTAGTTTCACATAGTAACTGATTATTTGCAACATGTAACTGTAATAATCTTAATCACGTTTAAAACACAATGCCAAACACTGCCATAGTCCATAGAGTAATGATGTGTTTAAACCAAACTTATATGCTTAAATCTTTAGGCGACAACATTTGATCATCTTTATTAAATATCACAGGTCACTCATGGCAACTAAAGAAAATCCAGGAGATAATAGAACCA
This sequence comes from Artemisia annua, assembly GCA_014162995.1. Taxonomy (NCBI): domain Eukaryota; kingdom Viridiplantae; phylum Streptophyta; class Magnoliopsida; order Asterales; family Asteraceae; genus Artemisia; species Artemisia annua. The sequence continues at coordinate 24,029 of LBNU01009377.1, read as the reverse complement.
GGATATAATTTACAATATTTATAGTAGTGGGTTTATGTTGCTTCTTTTATCTATTGGTCACATGTCAAAAGAGTGGGTTTGGAAACGGAGACAACATTGCTCAAGAGGTGACTAAAAGTGTTGATTGCAGTGTCCTTTCCAATCTCAATGTCGAGACCCATCATGTTTATGGAACCAAGAAATCCAGCGAGTTGCAAGCATAAACCAAGGTTTTTCAGCCATGTGCTGACTGGTATGTTGACTACACACCATGTCATGATCTCATGCGATTCATATACTATGTTGTTACAAAAAAATTTGTATAGTTAATCGTTCTATATATTTATAAACCTGTAACTCATTCCCTAAAATTATTCACAATCCTTTCAATCCATTCTATAATTATCTACAAGAAATTACGGTTGATTTTATTCAGTTGCATGTTTATCCATAAACACATAACTGATCATCAGGTAGGGTTTTTTCTTTTTTTTTTCTTTTTTTTTTTTTTTTTTTTTTTTTTTTTTTTTTTTTTTTTTTTTCCTCCAATTTATATGTATTGATAATAATATATGTTTACAGGTTTGAGTAAATTATTTTGCTTTTTATTGTGGGTTTGAGGAAGAAGATGTGAATCAATATAGATTCCAGAAATTTTTATGATGATGAGGTCAAGGTGATTTGAGCAAAAAGAATAATAATGATGAAAATCTTGAATATCTTCAATTACATGTAAGTGATTAATTCATGTTTTTGATATTTTTTTTAAAAAATTCGATTTGTTATGCAAGAGGATGATAACTTGCAAGATGATTTGAGGTACTGCCTATAGGGCTGTTTGTGATTGCTTATTTAGATTGCTTATTTGGTGTTTGGGTCTTATTAGCATAACTTCTTTTAGGGGCAGAATTTATGCGAAAAAAGGGGTTCGATTTGTGAGTCTAAAAAAGATGATAAACACGGTTTATTTGAAGAATTATACACCCACATAACAAGCTCAACAGATAACTATGTTTCGCATTGAAGAATATTTGTTTATGGGTTTGATTGCGACACTACTAAAGAAACATTGACGTCAGGTTTAACACACTTTGGCATCTATGATATTGTGGATGGTGTATTTATAGTCCATGCTCATTTTTTTTTGGGTAAAGGGATCTCCACCCTGGCAAAATATATTAACCAAATAAACGTTTAAAGTACAATGGAATGTGGCTGAAGTACCACATTAACCTCAAGCAACCGCTTGAACAACCACTAGAACATTTATGACATGCCATAAATGAACAACTAGCTACGAAAAACTAGAACAACCATGAAAGAAAAAAC
>LBNU01009377.1:0-21979 GCA_014162995.1 Artemisia annua | reverse complement strand
GGGGGGGGGGGGTAATCGGTTTAGGGTTTTTTTGTCCATGCTCATTTAGGTTATTCTTTACTCTTATGTTAATAAGAGTGCCAATTAATCTACCAAACGAAACAATGCATTAGGTTTACTATATGTTAGTACTATTACTAATCCATAAACTGATCTAAATACGATTTTTTCATGGTGCATGATAGAAAATAAAGGTTGTCATTAATGAGAATCGTTTTAGGTTTTCCGTTTTAAAGTTATTTATGATAGTCTCCTAATTCTGCATACTAACATTTGACTCTGTTGTACAGCAACCTAAAAGAATATGATGTGTTGAGGAGTTTGAATTTAAGGAAACTGTTGCTGTTATAGTTGTGGCAATTGATTCAAAACAAGGCTAGAAAGAATGTAGAAATTGAAGCAACCTCTTCTATTTGGTTAGATATAGATCATGATCACTACTTATCTTTGATATTTAAACAAACCACAATTATATCTATCCATTTATGTGTAATTTACTAACAATTTAAACTTTATACAGGTTCTAACATGTATGTATGCTGTAGATGGTTCGTCTGATCCCCAAGAATTTTATAAGCTTACCTGAATGGTGCATAGAAGGAGGAAAACAGTGATGGTTTTAACTATCATAACCCATCATCTGCTCTTCACATGTTTGCTCGCAGTGGTCTTCAAGATTAAAAAGTAGTAAGTTTTATGAGATTAATGTAAGCAAGCTGTTACCATTTGCTTCACCATCAAATCTATCATGATGTCTCAGCACTCCTAATCAGTTTGAATATTAAAGAGATTAAAACCTTTGTAAAATTTGTCAAACTGAAATCTGGTCAGCAAGTTAGAGGTTGCTGTTAAAACTGTTAATTTAGTCTAAATGTATTTATAGATAGATGTCATATCACGAGTTTTACACATAGTTACACATACTGAAACTACTGAAATCAAATTGGAAATAGTCTTTACTAATAATTTTGAACGTGATATGATAGAAGGAGACTTAAAAGCTTGACAGGTCAAAATATGTTAAATGGGTAAAAAAAGTAACACTTATGAGAATATATACCCGTTTAGTCTTAATGCAATGATATTAAATGATTCACGTGATTGAACATGTAGCCTTTTTATTTTATTATTATAACGGATATGTATTTGAGTTTTTAGGACAAGTTAAATGAGTAGAAGTGCAAAGTGGTCATTCGTTCTGTGGAACAATCTTTGCACCATGATTTGAGATTTATTTTTTATTGGTAGAATGGTGGTCTTAATTTCCCAAGCTCACAGAGTGCCATGTACCATGTATGACCCGTTGTTGTTTTATCATCCCAAAGTGCATGGGTGCTACAAAGGTGTTGCTATCTACAAAGGTGACCAGAGGTGTTTGACTACTGCTATCTAAAAGGGTCATTGGTTGTTTTCTAAAGGGGTGAGAGGCTAAGGTTGCATATAAAGGAAATTATATTCGATGCTAAGTACACAAAACTACATGTTTTAATATTGTTTTAAGAGTTGCGATTGTAATTGCAGGTGGAGAGCACCCTTGATCAAATAGATTGGATAGATTAATGTATTGAAGAATAGATTAATGCATTGAGTTTAGATGTGGCAATTGACCAGTAGACTGATAAATGAGCTGATTTGGGTTCACTTTTATCCCTCGCTGTTTATTTTGACCTATATACTGAAATAGTATTATTTCCAATCTAGAAATATATTTTTTATTGGTTTATTAGTATTTCAAGTGATATAAAATTTGTCAAGCATGCATACATCAGGCTATCTGATTTTTAAAAACTTTAAGACAACAAACACCATCTTCTACTGGACATTCTTATGATGGCTGATTGTTTCTTTTCGTTTTTAATCCATCAATATATAATTTATGACGGCTGATCAAAGTTGTTGGTTAGCATTTTTAAGTACCAAACTAAACATTCCACTTCCTTTTTCTCTTGAAACCAATGTCAGTGGACGAACAAAATTGTTATCGATGATGAATTCCACTTTAGTTCATTTGAAACATTTGGATGTTTCTAAGCATATCAAAGATCTTTCACCAGCAAGTAGATCCATATTACTCTCAGGACCTGTTGGTAAGTCGTTTATTCCCAACATTTAAAGTGTACAACTCTTTTTCAGTTGGATTTTATTTGTTGTCTTTTATATTTACAGTTCTATCGCAAAAAGCATGCAAAGGCTCTCTCACACGAGTTTCAAATGAAGCTGCCCATGTTAAACATCGTTGACTTTTCTGCGGTGACAGTAGCATACCGACGTTAGGCGTTGAACGTGTTAAGTGCCTGCAGCTCTAAGTTTTATAAAATTACAATTATCACTAGACATATTCTTATAGTTGTTTCACACCTATTAAACTTAGAGCTGATGTGACTTTATGGATAGTTACTTTCACACCTTTATATTTTCAATTTAGAACATGTTGTCGAATGTGAAATCAAGTCACAGTATTAGTTTATATTTTTATGTGAGTGAGATTGATACCACCTGCCACAACAATACTAAATTTTTACGTGCTTATTTATATTACTAAATGCATGACTATTTTGTTGCTTATATATGTAACGGGTGTGCTTATGGGTCGGTGCAGGCTGCAGTAAATGAGCATCTGCATTGGAGTGAGAAAAAGTGAATGGGTTTGTGAGGAAACAATTTGGGTCGGGTTGGAAAAACATAATATAGCAATTTATGGAGATGCGCATGGAAAACCGGTTATTACGGGGAATTTGAATGTGGGTTAGCAAAGCCTTTTGACTTATAATATGCCTACCTTTGGTAAGTCATAGTAAAGGTGTTTTCCGAATCACATGGATATATTCCCTCTTACCAGAGAAATTCAAGCTTCCGATATGTCATCACTTGAGACCGCGCTGAATTGTGACGAAAAGAGGCTGAAGTCAGATAATTAGCACCAAAAGTAAGAAACTATCAACTCTACAGATAATGGTATAGTGTTTTATACTTATGAAATAACAAGTTTCAAAAACAAAATTATGTTCGTCAGCGTATGTTACTAAAAATGTTAGTTACACACATTTTTACAAGTAGTTAGTTGTGTCAAGTAAATTAAACTACAAAAGGTGAACGCTCTTTTCCTTGATCTTTATTTGTAAGTAGATCAACCGGTTAACTCTTTGCACAATCTACTCAAAAAGCATATATCTGTATATATATATTGTAGTGTAATATTTGTTATCAAAATTGGAATCTTGACTTCACTGATCAGTCGTAATGTTTCAAAATTATTATATATTTTTATACATAAAACAATGCAAAAACTAACCCTTTTTGAACCATGAGTGTCGTATTGATTTTCGCAATTTTTTTATGGTACATTGTCAAAAAGACTCTATTTTAAAGAAGTATACTTTAATCTTAATCGAGTGCAACTGAAATTTCATGGTAAAGATGGTAACTACTCTAAATAATGTGGAGATTCTTTGTTGTGATAAGGATGGTAATTACGCAAAATCAACAACAAACAATGTATATAAAGAAGCTTTATTTCGCATTTTAGTTTATTTGGTAGTATACGTTGTTCTTCGGACCACTTTGGAACTTTTTTCACTCATATTCGATAAATGTATATTTCTTTTCGTTCTTAATCCATTCAATATATAATTTAGTATGCCATAGCTTATTTTCGTTAACTTACTTTTTTCAACATGGGCGAAAACGCACTCAAGGTGGGTGCCTATAGTATTATGCCTATATCATTTTTAGTATTTATATTAATTATATGTGGTCTTATAGTATGCGGCATCTTTTTTGTTTAGGATTTTTGTTTAGGAGCGGACTTCAGGTACCGTGACGATGACAATCATCGGGTTAGCATCAAACAAAGTTATGCACGAGCTACTTGAGTATCCTATGTGCCTAGACAGAATGTGCCTTCCCATTCAACGGGTACATTATTTCGAATTCATTATTTATGTGTTAGTGTGTATATCAATATGAATATGCTTACATGAATCGTCACACAATGGTAGTTTTACACAACCTGTTAGAAATCCGAAATCGATATCAGCAATGCCTGCAAATAAAGATAAAAATCGTGAAAAATTGAGATGGGATGACTATCTATCCGGAGATAAATGTAATTGTCATTACGTCATTACTATCCAAACATTCTTATATTTATTTCCTAATTATTTAATGAATGATTTTTCCCAACATTCCATCATGGTCTTTCTAGCTATGATACTTAGGAATGATGAACATTGTAGGACTCTTAAGCTTTTTCACAACATTCCATCATGGTCTATCTAGCTAGGTCACCATCACCTTCTTTGATCTCTTTCAGATGGAGGTTTTAAAGTCCAAAAACACATAGCTTGCTCAGCTATTTGAATCAGGATATGGAATTCATCATGCAGGGATGGTACGTGCTCATAGAGGTCTGACTGGGCGACTTTTCGCTAATGGATTATTGAAGGTATGTAGTATTTTTTTGACTTGCTTATGTAGTTTTGTTAATATCTCCCTTACTGAGTCACCGAATTGATTGTTCATTTTCCAGGTGATTTTGGGTCTGTAGGATTATCGGGTTGTTTGGTTTAACTTATATAGTTGGCTTACTACCATATTTAGCAAAAACAAGTTCATTTTAGTGTTTGGCTAAGGTGTTTGCAGTATTGTTTGCATCTCAGGGAGCTATGGATATTGGTAATCTTTTAGGATGATTTGAGCAGATTAATAAGTTTTAGTTTGGTAATCCCGAACCCCAAACGCCCCCATAAGAATTTGATGGGCTGCACTATTGTCAAACATACGATTGGCTCATGCTAATGTCGTTTATAATACTTGGCTACATTGGATGGACACTCTGTATTCTTTTCGCTTTCCGGTAGCAATGACTATGTCAACAACTACCTAATGCAAAACACCTACGACTTAAGCCAAACCTATACACTTGAAACATTTGTCAGTCCCTTTCTCAACCATTATAGCAGTCAACTCCATGTATTTTCCTTCCCCTCATCAAATAAATGGTCATGCACATCTTTACTTTTTGCTGCCTAGATGAGTTCATGAGTTTTGCTAGGTATGGTTGCTGTAGAAGCAAACTAACCTTGATTTATTGCCATAACTTTTCACCATTTTATATATCCCATAATATAAATTATTTATAGGTTATTTATCAGGTAGTTCTTGAAGCTTGAAAATCTATGTCAACAGTGAAACTTTTACTATTAACACATCACATTATTTTAATGATTCTCTTATAAAGAAACCTAAAACATAGTTTTAGCACTTGAAGTCTTGATCAAATGCAACTTAACAAAATATACAATGATTGCGTATTGAAAATATTAAATAATGATACATTACATATGCACCTCTCTAACCATTAGGACGTTTTGTTCCTTTATAAAAAGTATTATTTTAGCAATCTAAACGTAAAACTATATGACGAGATAAGATGCACCATCTTCCTACCTTATTTTTGTAATTTGGAACCACACATTAGGTGCGATATCAATATATAGGGTCTACAAATAGACATCTCAGTTTTGAACTTCTGGAAACTTGCTAACATCGTCAGTCTCATAGTATTCAAAAACCAGCGCAAGGCTTTGAAACAAATAATTTTTGAACTTTGGAACATTTGTATGCATATTTCTAGGGGTATGACCCATTTTATTTTGTTGGCAAGTTTTTATGGTGTCTCACCTTCACTAATTGATGATAGAGTAGCCACGTTAATTAACAAGTAAGTAAATGATTAGTCAAAATTTAGTAATTTACATATAGTATACCTTATCTAATAAGAATAACATGACAGACTCATTTAACTTTTGGCCCAATTAATCTGTGTTATGCATTTGACCCGTTCCATTGTTAGATCCCTTTGTAAATTCTATGCATACGATAAACAAGTTATTGAATAAATGATTTATACATTTCATCTGTATCGTGCAACAACAAATAAAACTACAAAGTTTATTCTTTCCTCAAAACTTACTCAAACTAACACATCCTATAAATTAAAATGAACAAAATAATAATAATATTAATAATAAACAATCACGGCTTCTATAAAACATATATAACCAATACTTTATTAATGTAAAATGAAGTTCGTACATAATATAATTAAAATGTATATATGCATAATCTCGATGTCATAATACTATCCAAAGTATGCGACTAAAATACAGTCTAAATTTACTCTAAAAAAACAAAAATATTAATAATAATAATAACAAAAATCATATTATAAAGTAATTAAATTTTATATACGCTTTAATTTCCGTCACCTAATACTATCCAAAGAAGAATTACAAGTCATGCCCGCCCATCGGGCGGGTTTCGAAATCTAGTATATATATATATATATATATATATATATATATATATATATATATATATATATATATATATATATATATATATATATATATATATATATATAGTGAGACTTTCTTGCGAGAACCATTTTAAGTGCAAGAACTGCGAGAACCACTTTTTAGCCATAGGATTAATTGATCAATGGTCATAAATGAATGTGCCATTTATGTAATTTATTAAAAGATTGGGTTATCATTTGTAAAGATTAAAGGGCAATTTAGGTATTATGTATCTATTCTAAAAAAAATGCTAAAGAGTATAAACCGATCAAGAAAAAAAAAAACTTCTATCAGATATCTCTATCCTCTCTCTCCATCACTTAACCCTAAAAACCTCCATCAAATCTCTCCTTAAAATTGCCGCCCCTCTCTCCTCTTCTTCTAGATCTAAAAGCTACCTTATTTCTTCTTCAAAAACTCATTCATTTTGTATTCTTACAGAAAACGTACACGATCATTTGTCGCCAAATTGAAAGGTTTAATTTTTAATTTATTTGAATCTTCTTCTGCTATAAGATTGTAACTGATATAAGATATTTGGTTAAAAAAAATTTGTATGTATTAGTTTGTATGGTTGAACATGTCTAGATCTCACCTTCTGTTCTCGTTTTTTTCTTTTTGTTTGTTTTTTTGTTTATATATATTTGTTATAGCATAATCAAGTTGTGTTGTAGGTTTTATTAGTTTTAAATTGAAGTGTGGTTGTTGCATCATGATTGTGTTTTTGTATTATTCGGATCTTAAATTTGAGTGAAAAGTATGATTTTGGTTACTGTTTTAATGATTGGATTATAATACATATTAGTTTTAAATTGAAGGTCCGATCTTTGATGTTTAGTGGTGGCCTAACTCGTCTACTCTTCTTCACGATCTGAAATAATAGTAACATGTGAGTGTTTTTTTCTCTATTGTTTTTACCAGTTGCCATATTGGTTTCGATCTAAAAAAACATATGAAAAAGTAAAGCAATTTTTGATCAGTAATTAAATTGGTTGAGTCTTTGTAGTTGAATAGACTCGCGACTTTTGTTTGGAATAATAGTAACAGGTAGTTGAATCTTGTTTCATTTGTTTAGATTCATGAACACGTGGAAATAAGTTCACAACATGGCCACAACCTTAAGCACTAAGGATCTTCTATAAGAGCAATGTTATTATAATACGTAGTATAAGATTTTATTTGGTGATGTTATTGTTATTGATTAAAACATATATGTTTAAAACATACATGTTCAAAACATGTATGTAAGGCTTTCTTAAAACATGTATGTTCAAAACATACATATATGTTTAAAACATACATGTTCAAAACATATATGTTTTAATTAGTGGGATCTAACTAATGAAAACCATATATGTTTGAGAACATAATTTTTTAAACATGTATGTTCAAAACATGTATGTTTTAAACAGGTCTGTTTAAAATATGATTAAAAAGTTCATTTCCTATTTAGTTGAGGTTTAATTGTTTTCTGGTATGTTTGTACCAGGTTAATGAAGATGGTGATAGCAATGAAGATCTAGAAGTGGATGCACACATAGATACATGATGATAATATGCGACGTTTGAAGAAATACGATTATTGAAGGCACGCATATATGTTCGACTTCTAAAAATGTTGATAACAATGAGTTGCACATATGTCCGTTTGCGTTAGATATTATTAATGCATACATGTATAGATCGATTAGATTTAAAGTATTTTTTTTTGTTTTTTTAGAAATTTGTATTTTAATTGTATTTCAATCGATATCGACTTTTGTGTTTAACATATATGTTCTTGGTTAATTATAAATTTACATTATCAAAAAATACGTATGCACTTTACTATTTGAAAAACATGCATGTTGTAAAAATTATTGCACAAACTAAAATAAAAAAATTAATTCGTAAAAACATATATGCACTAATAATTTTAAAAACAAAGCATGCTGGACAAAAAAAAAAAAAAAAAAAAAAAAAAAAAAAAAAAAAAAAAAAAAAAAAAAAAAAAAAAAAAAAAAAAAAAAAAAAAAAAAAAAATCCGAAAATTAAGTTCTTAATATAAGACGAATTTTATTTAAAAAAAAATTAAAATAAAATAAAAGAGTCTCATTTACTATTATGCCCTTATGAATTAATTAAAAATCTTTAATATTTTAAAAAATCTCATTGGTCTAGAAGGGTTCTCGCAGTTCTCGCAGATAAAGGGGTTTTCGCAAGAAAGGGACCCTATATATATATATATATATATATATATATATATATATATATATATATATATATATATATATATATATATATATATATATATATATATATATATATATATATATTGTTTACATATTCTATAACTCATATAAAACGCAGTCATTTTGAGTGCCAAATTCGTTCTAATAATAAGAATGAAATGAAACGTAGTTGTTTTGTATGCAAAAAACTAATTAAAAAAAATAGTGATAAATCAAGCCCAAAAGTTAAGCCCAAGATGCCTAGGCCCAAAACCGGTTGGTCCAACAACAAATTTTACAAAATACAACTTGCGAAAACTACCTTGAACTTTATATAACAAATTTCTTTTACCCCGAACTGTCCAACAACTTGTGAAAACTACCTTGAACTTTATATAACAAAATTTTCGTTTACGAAATGTCAAACAGATGTCCAGCGACTTTTTTTACAAAAAAAATACTTCGTGAAAAACCTATCGATTACCAACAAAACGAGCCTAACAAACTTTATTACCAGATATTTAACAAATATCCGCCAATTTCATTAAAAAAAATTAAAAAAAAAACAAAATGAAAAACAAAAACAAAAACAAAAACGTGGAGGCCTTCGGATTACAAATAAAATGAGGTTGTACAAATTTAAAAAAAAATGTTGAATTTTAGTATAGATTTTTTTCTTAAAAAAATTATCTATGGATTTCTTTAATATAAAAATAATTCGTCTAAAAGTCGTCTAAAAGCCATATGGATTACGAGTCAAGCGAGCCACATATTGATTTACTTTTAGTTAACGGGAAAAAGTTACAATCTTTTGTTGTGTATTGTACTATCTGATACCAGGGCTAATGTTTATCTGTCACCAGTGTTGCAAAAATCGGCCGAATCGGCCGATTAAATCTGCGATTAATCGGTAATCGGCCCAGGACCTTGGAGAGAATTCCACGGAAATCGGCCGATTAATCGGCCGAGTCAAAAAAATCGGCCGATTAATCGGTAAAAAATCGCTAATCGGCCCCGGACCGCCTCAGTACCGATTCACAATTTTTGCAACATTGTCTATCACAAAGACCTACAAAACGCCCGCAGCAACGCGCGGGTACGTTCTTTCTTGTTACTAGTTAAACATGATTGACCAAATATAATATAATAGTTAAAAATAATAATAATGAAAAAATAATTAAAAAAAAAATGAAGTGTTGATGTCCCAAAATCAAGAACATAAAATGAATTCTAGAGAAAAAAAGTAGTAAACTCGCGCACACAAATAGGGAGAGGACGTTTTTTTCATATGAGTGGCACACTTTACACTATGACTAGTTTCGAGTATTTATACCTTTAAATAACCGAATATTACAAATATTACAAAAGAGAATACATACTAATGATCTTCACTTTTCCAATCCTAACAATCTCTCCTTAAGGGATGATCATTCGGGTCATCTGCGGCCCGAGTGGTCATCCTGATACTTGCTAGCTCCAATGTATTTCTTGAATCTTTTCCATGAGTCACGTAAGTTAACCACTCTATTATATATATGGTTTTTGGGGTCACCAGCATGGCCTATAAAAGATGTACAACAAAAAATAAAAAAGTAAAGGCCATGCAGACCAAACTCTTGATAGACATATATCGTAATCAGAGATATAACCTAACAGGGGTGTCATTCGGGTTGACCCGGTCGGGTTCTGGTCAACTCGGGTCAGGTCAACTCGGGTCAAACTCCAAAAAAAAGTACCCGAACCCCACCTTGTTTAGAACTCAGGTCACTCGGGTCGGGTCAATCCGGTTCGGGTCAATTGGGGTCAAGTCAATTCGGGGTCGAGTCAACTTAAGTTCGGGTCTAGGTCCATTTTACTTCAATATGTTTAGTGTTAATTGACTCGGGTTGGTCGGGTTCGGGTCAATTCGGGTCGGGTCAATTCGGGTCAAGGCTAAAATAAACATACCCGAACCCGACCTTGTATAGAACTCAGGTCAATTCGGGTTGACCCGATTGACCCGAATATAATTTTGAACCCGATTGACCCGACCCGAATTGACTCGGATCGGTTTCGGGTCGGGTTAGCCCGAATGACACCCCTATAACCTAATCTAAAACATATAAAGGGTGTTAAAGGGTAATTACTTGACCTATAGTTATGTAAGCTCTTATACCTTTTTATTTCACACGGATCACCTTCTTTTGATCTTGATGCTTCACATGATCGACTTAGGGTTACTTGGATAGAATCACTACTTAAGATACGTCAGTTATCCACCAGTACTACACATGTATAACTAAGGCTATGAACCTATGCAAGTTGGAGAGTACGAAAGATGATAAAGATCGACTAAAGGGTTTAGCCAATCTTGGAATTGACTTAGGGTCGATTAAGGGATCGGCAAAAAGGTTCTCGAACCCTTTGGTTCTTACTCGACTGATCGAACAAAGACGAGAGGAGGAGGGAGTTTTAAGGTTTTGAGGAATGTTATCAATTCTTTTAAGGAAGCATTGGTATTTATAGGATACCATGGGACATTCCTAATACAATTAGGATTCCTTATAAGTATTCATATGTACACAAGTTTGATTAGAAATCAAACTTTACTCCTCCTTTGTTCAAGGGGGTCGGCCGAACCAGCTAAACCCCTTAGGGTTTATGGTTATGCCTTTTAGGTACTTTATATATTTATCGAAGATAAATATATACATCCTGGATAATTACTATTTTATCAATCTATGATAATATTGCCATATTCCGATTTTCTTTTCATTTCTATTTTATTTCGTCACTCTTTTCTCATTACAACTTATCTGTTCCATTTATTGTGCATCTGTGTAACCCATCGATGCTATATGATAAACAGTTGTGAAAGATGTTCTTCTTTGCGCACTAATCCTTTCAGACTCCTACTTGTGCAAAGAAACAACACGAGAACCACTTTCACAGTATCAAGAGGTTACTAGCAAAACATTGAAGTAACTAGTTCACAGAAACCGATTCAATACCAACGTAGTGATTTACAAATAATCCAACAACACCTCAGGAGATTTTAGGTATACGACTATCTCCATTTTCTTTTTGCGATATTTTATAAAGTACAAAACATAGATATGTTAATCTAGCAATACTTTTGTCCTTTGTAGGATCCCAATAGTATCAAGAATTACACACTAATAAGAAGGTTTTAGAGAGATAAAATTATAGAGAGAGAAAGAGAGGAGAGTTCTACACACACTACTATGTGAAATGAAACTTATTCTAATAAGGTCTACTTGAGGGAAGTAGAGCTCAAGTGAGGGGATATTTGATGACGTCAAATTTACCCATGATTTAAGTGTTAATTTCCCCCTAAAATGCTCATCTTTTCTATTCATAAGAAGAATATATACTCTTATTTCTTCCTATTTTGGTTCTGGGTAAAGATGAGTAAAAGAACGAACATACACAGAAATAGAAGGATTTTGGAGCAAATACGTGGAAATTATGGATTCTGCACACACTACGGCGTAGAGGTTCATCTACCTACGCCGTAGCAAGGATTTATGAAGACTACGGCGTAGAGGTTCATCTACCTATGCCGTAGCAAGGTTTTATGAAGACTTCGGCGTAGCTTATCCTTTGGCTACGGCGTAGAGATCCACTAAAGGGCATTACGGAGTAGCAACTCTCTAGCTACGACGTAGGGCCCAATTTGAGGCAGAGAAGAACTAACGAGGCCAAGGAAGAAGTTACGGTGTAGCAACCCTAGCAACTACGACGTAGAAAGCATCTAAAGAAGACATTACGGCCGTAGCACTTGATCAAGCTACAGCATAGCGTATATTTACAAAGGTTACGGCGTAGAAACCCCAATCAGCTACGCCGTAACAAAGTCGGGCCTATAAATACCAGCCCTAATTCCGAGTTTATTCATTCACTTTTCACCACACAGAAGTTGGGAGAAACTCAGGGAGCAGTAGGAACGAAGTTCTAGCCTCATTTAAGTCATTTCCAAGGGAGGACTCACACACTAATCATAAATTTATCCATTCCTTTGTTTTGTATTCAATTCATGTTTACATTTGTAATAATACAATCTTGTTTTACTACAACTATGAATATGAGTGGCTAAACACCTCTTTGTGTTAGCCTAGTTATGAAATTGTTATTGTTTTGATTTAGTTTTCTACGCATCTATTATCTATTGTTTGAATACTTTCATGGCGAGTCTTGGGACACTCAGTTCCCGTAGTTTTTAGCATTGGTTGTTCCTTAGAGGCTTGTGGAATTAACTCTAGGAAGCAAGCCGCTAGGGATGTGACTTGGTGATAGCAATATCACAATACACGTGCGAATTAACCCTAGGACCACCTACCAATGATATACGCTTAACGAAGTTAGAGGGGTGTAAGATCTGACCATGCCGCATCCGTTAGACTTGTCCATGTTAGTAGAGGCACTTAATGACTCTTACATCTTCGTACCAATGAACCCACGACTTTACAATAGTTTTGGATAGGACAAGGTGTAAGATAGACGTATGTGATTTAACCCTCTGATCCGAAATGAATTAAATCCCCAGACGATATGATAAGATGCACTTATAGAAAACTAATCATAATAATAACAAGAGTAGTAATTAGTTTAGCACTACTTCTCTCTATTGATTCTCTTCCGTTTACTTATTTGTTTTGTTATTTACTTTTATTAGTTTAGTTAATCTTTCAATCATAAAACCCCCTTTTAAACGTGACGCTAAACTTAGATAATCTCCACACACTTAGCTCTTGGGACAACCTTGGCTTTACCAACTAGCTATACCTCACACGCCGGGTATACTGCCCGTTAGTGCATTAGGTAGACCTTAGTTAAACGAGAAACTTATAAATATTAAAACCTGGTCGGTAAAACCTGCATCAAGTTTTTGGCGCCGCTGTCGGGGAGCTATTAGGATTTTATTTAAGTTTTTAATTTTTGTTTTATTTTCTTTTCAGTACTCACGATCATTTTTAAGTTTCAGGTACCATGGCAGAAATTGACATTGACAACCTCACACTTGAAGAGTATTTGGCTCTTACACGAGAAGAGCAAGGGCCTGGTTTGGTTAGGCCAGCTATTGGGGATGACGTTCAGTTCAAAATTAGAAATCAATTCATAAGAGAATTGCGACAAGACCCATTTTCAGGAAACAAGACGGAAGATGCTCACGAGCACATTGACAATTGATGCAGGTTTTACTGACCAGGTTTTAATATTTATATTAGTCTCGTTTACCTAAGGTCTGCCTTTACGCACTAACGACAGTGTATTCGATTGTGTGTGGTATAGCTAGTTGGTAAAGCCGAGGTCGCCCAAGAGCTATGAGTTTGGATCCTAATTGGAGTCTATGTCACGTTTATAAAAAGGGTTTATGAGTTGAATATATAATTAAACTAATGAAAGTAAAGAACGAAAACAAGTAAATAACTATAAAAGAATCAATAGGGAGAAGTAGAGTTAACCTAATTACTACTCTTGTTATTATTAGGATTAGTTCTCTAACCGTTATAAAGTCGGTAGACTCGTATGGTCAATTTGTCTACCCTATGCTCCTAGATTCCTCACCAAGGTAATTGTTTGTGACCAAGGGTCATCTGGTAATCTATTTTCAGTAATGAAAGTAACGGTGCATCCTATCATATCGTCTGGGGATTAAATTCATTTCGGATCAGAGGGTTAAATCACCTACATCTATCTTACACCTTGTCCTATCCAAAACTATTATAAAGCCTTGGGTTCATCGTTACGAAAATGTAAAAGTCATTAAGTGCCTCTACTAACATGGACAAGTCTAACGGATGCGGCATGGTCAGATCTTACACCCCTCTAACTCCGTTAAGTGTCTAGCATTGGTAGGTGGTCCTAGGGTTAATTCGCACGTGTATGGTGATATTGCTATCACCAAATCACATCCCTAGCGACTTGCTTCCTAGGGTTAATTCCACAAGTCTCTAGGGAACAGCCAATGCTAATCACTACGGGAACTAGAGTGTCCCAAGCCTCGCCATGAAAGTATACAAACAATAGATAATAGATGCGTAGAAAACTGAATCATAACAATAATAATTTCATAAAAAGGCTAACACCAAGAGGTGATTAGCCAAACATATAGTAAACTATACCAACAATAATGAATAAAACATAGATTTAATTGAACATAGTGTTTGATACAAATTACTTGATGTAAGGTTAATGACGATGATGATTATAAGTGAATTCTCCCTTGGGAAGTGGTTTGTTGCTGCTAGAAGATGCCCTGAGATGGTGCCTTAATCGCCCCTTTGAAAGAGAGGAAGAAGGATGATCAATAGTGCAGAATTCGGCCTCTATTTATAAGGTTCGAACCAACTACGGCGTAGCTGATTTCAAACTATGGCGTAGCTAGTGTACATTATTGCTAGGGCGTAGCTGATTTCCAACTATGGCATAGCTAGTGTAAATACTTGCCATGGCATAGCTGATTTCCAACTATGGCGTAGATAGTGTAAATTATTGCTAGGGCGTAGCTGATTTCAGCATGCTATGGCGTGGCTAGTGTAAATATTCACTTCTACGGCGTAGTTATGTTGGAAACTACGCCGTAACTTCACCATTGGCCACGGAAGTTCTTTACTGCCTAAATTGGGACCTACGTCGTAGCTGGAGAGTTGCTTACTCCGTAGAGCCCTTTAGTGGACTTCTATGCTGTAGCTAGAGGATGGGCTACGCCGTAGTCTTCATAAGTTCCTTCTTACAGCGTAGGTAGATGAACCTCAACGCCGTAGTGAGTACAGAATCCATAATTTCCACATATTTGCTCCAAAGTCCTTCCATTTCCGCGTATGTTCGTTCTTTTACTCATCTTTACCCTGAAACCAAAATAGGAAGAAATAAGAGTATATATTCTTCATATGAATAGAAAAGATGAGCATTTTAGGGGGAAATTAACACTTAAATCATGGGTAAATTTGATGTTATCAACAATGTTCTGTACATTATCAGTTTGTTCAACATTCCGGGAGTATCTCATGATGCGATAATGCTTATAGTATTCCCGATGACATTGACTAGAGCAGCAAAGAGATGGATCGATAGGTTACCAGCAGGGATGGTAAACACTTGGACTTTCCTGAAGAAGCATTTCATCCAAAGATATTGCCCTCCTTCAAGGACGGCAAAACAGCTTGAAGGCATTCACAACTTCAAGCAAGACGGGGATGAAACATTGTACCAAGCTTGGGATCGGTACAATGATCTTTTGTACAAGTGCCCTACTCATGATCTCAACAAGCAACAGATGGTCAACATTTTCTACAAAGGGATCAACATCTCAACCCGCCAAATGCTAGACTCTCAGGGACTAATCCATAGAAGGACCCCTGCTCAAGCCTTAAAGGCTATTGAAGATATGGCGGACTACTCTCAAAAGTGGCACGAAGGTGGAAGTAGTAGGAGCATTGCTGGAAACTCGGATGGAATTACCCTAATCACCAACAAACTCGAAAGCTTGGGGCGTGACATGAAGAAGCTAAAGGAAAATGTCCACGTGATTCAAGTTGGTTGCGAGGTTTGTGAAGGACCCCATTTGTCTAAAGATTGCCCTTTGAATGAGGGCGATGGGAAAACTGAAGAAGTGAAATATGGGGAAGGTAGACCATTCCAAGGTAACGGTTATCATACAAGGCCATTTGGGTATAATCAGCAACCTTATGGAGAAAGAAGATCAAGCCTCGAGGATACCATAAATAAGTACCTCGAAGAATCAAGGAAAAAGCAGGAAGAGCAAGATCAATGGCTGAAGAATTTCCAAAAGGCAACTAACAAGAGCCTTATGAGCCACGATGAAGTCATCAAAAGCCTTGGAACAAAGATAGAACTCTTGACAAATAATGCCAAGAAACAGAATGAACAAGCCAAGGTTTGCATGATTGAGGTATCTCGCAACATGATACCAATGCACGAAGCAGGGAAATTATGTCCTAAGAAGGAAACACCTTTCACGGAAGAAAATGCCTCCCACAACGAAGAGCTAAAAGTTGTAATGACTCCTCCAACCAATAAACAAGGTAATGGCCAACCTAACTATCCTATCACACTTGAAAAGAAATACCACTGGTGTGTTGCCATTCCAGTAGATAATCGGAACTCCTACGATCTTTGGCCATCGTGCAACCCCAGCATGGAGTTATGCGACGGGGGAGGTGATAAAGAAAGACTACGAGGGAGCAAGCATTTATGGAGTTCAACTCTCGATCAATTTAGAAAAAAAATGAAATGGATGGGAACGATATCTTTCGACGAATGGGTATTAATCGTCCATGGAAAAGTTGATAGGGACAGGAAGATGGAGATTTGGAAGGAAGTTAATCAAGTTCGCATTGATGACTATTTCTCAAACAATGAAGTAAAATATGAGAAGGCCATTACTAGTAATAAAGATAAAGGAAAGAGGCTGTGACAACTGGTAATTTCAGGACACTTTTCAAGTTCACAGCATTACATTTTTATAAACATGAGAATTGATCTATCGCTGATTTTATTGAGTTTTGAGAATTTCGTGAGAAAGTTTGGAATTTATGAGGACACGTTTATTTCTCTATGTACTATTTAGGCTATTTGAGTACTTCGTTATAAGAACTACTTGACTTTGGCACTAGGAACCTTAATAAAATGCGTATTTGATGAATAACAGTTACGGTTGTTTCGAGTAATTAATTTACTTTTTCTGAGCCGTGAGTGGTAAAACGTTTTGAGGTGATTATGATTATTAAACAAGACATTTTAATTAATCGAGGGATTAATTTATAAACGTGTGGTGAATATTTAAAATGATTACGTGTGGTGACCGGAGTTCTTATAAACTTTAAAAATACATGAGTCGNGACCGGAGTTCTTATAAACTTTAAAAATAAATGAGTCAGGAGAGATTTAAGAAAAATAATTGTTTTGGGTCTTTCTTATACACTAGCTTGTAAAACTAAACACTAGAGGGACCACATTTGCCATAAACCTAAACTACTAATACTAAAAACCCTAACCCTAACCCTTATTTCATTTTATCACCACCAACAACTCTCTCCCTCTCCTCTCTTTGTGTCTAGCCGACGGCCACCCACACACCACCATCACCGCCGCCACCTCAACTCCACCACCACCATCAAAACACTCACAATAAAATCCTCTTTCACCTACTATACCACACGCGCCCTAAAAACAACCCCATCATCTCGTTATTACTACCACTGCCGCCTTTTTCACCACCACCACTTTATTTTTGCTTCTATTTTAAAGATCTACAAGAAAAGGTAAGGGAAAATGCGTTAAAACGCATGGTTTGACTTTCTTACGGGTCAAACCCGAATGTTTCTTTGGTTTTGGGTATAAATAATGATGGGTTTAATAATTTTTGACATGAGGGTCACGTTTGGTATCGATATGAGGTGTTTGGGTTCGATTTTGTCTCGGATTTAGGCCAAACCGTGGGTCAAACCCCACGGGTTTGATGTTTGTATGGTTCTTTTGATGTTTTGATGCTTGGTATATGTTTTTGGTTAAAGTTTTATAGATTTGAGAGGTTTCGGATTGAAACACTTGGATGGTTTTAGTGTTTTTCTTGCTTGGGTTGCTAGCCGAGACCCTATAGGGGTGTTTGGCTCGTTTTGCGTGGCACGGCCAAGCCGAGACCCTTTGGTCTCGGCATACATATTTTTGGCACGAATGGGTTGAGCCGAGGCCTTTTGGTCTCGAAAAAACATGTTTATTTGAGTGTTTGAAGACTAAATGGTATATGTGAATTTATTAGACTAGTATGGGTTAATATTAAGGTTGCCGGTAAATATTGTTGTTGTTAAATGGTTGGAATATTTTAAATGGTAAAATGTTGGCGAAACGCACTAAACTTGAGTTATAAATGAAATGGATAACTGTAAGTATATATGGAATTTGAGTGATAATGTGGTACGTGGCAATATGATTTGTTTGTGAATTAAATGTTTAGGTGTATATTATTATATTGTGAACTAACGTTTGTTGTGAATGTGTTATTGAAATGGAGTGCTTGGTTTTGAATTCCGGAGTTATAAGGATGTGAGCTTTTAGAATGACGGAGATAGGTTAGTACGAGAGCCGTAGACGGCCTCGCANTATGTGCAAACATATGTATATATACTCACTTATATAATAAATAAGTAATGTAATAAATAAAATAATAACGTAACGATAACTATTAACTATTAAGTTAGATTAATATTTATCGGAACTTTATTAAATAAATATATAACGAATTCATATTACGAGTTAATAACGGAAAAGTTCTTGAAAAAGGACCATAACGGGTTCGAAACAAATAAGTTATTCGATGTGAATTATTAAATATTCGAGCACACGCTAAGCAAGTCCAAAGCTTATTTTTCCTTTGGTGATGACTAAGTTAACCTTTTATTAGTAAAGTCTCGGATTTATTTATCGATAACGGGTCATTAATATCGTTATTGGACCTATTGGACTGACGAGCCCAATAAGGGCATTAAGCGACCTTGTTGACGAAAAATACATCCTACGACTAATGATATAACTTAAGGACCAATAAGTAAATCGATAAATGGTTGGACTTGTCAAGTTGACGAATTTGATAAGCCGTCGACCCTTCATATGATGACTTATCGTTCCATAAGGTCATATCATTTGACTATGACCTTTATGTGCTATTTGATAGACTACTATATGCTCTAAATGCTATTACGTGCTATGTGGATTATTTGTCTTATTTGAGGTATTTGCCGTTAAGAGATTCTTGGACTATATGTTCATGATATTAATTGATGAGTTTATTTGGCGTGAGTTCACTTGAGTCGAGACTTTGTCTCTAGCAGCCATACCCAACGATACCAAACGATACCAAGCAATGACTAAAACGTTTCAAAAAACATTTTTCTTTCGGAAAATAAACGGAAACTATTCGGGAATTAAGGGAAGTAATTAACTTTCGAGAACTATATTAAGTTAAGTTCTATATATATATGAATAGGCCGTGCCGAGTCGTAGTTGCTGTGAAGTCTTAGCCTTATTCTCTTTTGCTTATACGTATCTATCTTGATTTTTGCTTGCTACATTCGAGGTGAGTTTCATAGCCCCATTTTTACTCGTATTTTAATGGTTTCCTAAATTTGGGGGAGAATACATGCTGCTAGTTTTCTTGGACCTGCTACTACTTCGTTTTGCTATTGTGTTGACTAGTTTTAGGATAGACGAAAGTAGACGTTGACCTAGAGCTAGGGTGTTTTGACCCTAGTTTGGTATAGACTCTGCTGCGGCCTAGATTTGGGTAGTAACGGGTGGTTCCTTGCTGTACCCGACTAGTGACCGTTGAGGGGCCCACTCATTATGACCTTTCATCCTTATTAAGGTGAAAAATTATTGATGCGTTTGCGTGATGATTGAACTATGATGTCTATGCCTGCTCTAGTTACACATAGCGCTAAAATCCTTCAGGTCCCGTATGATTTTTACTTTAAACCTATGAACTCACCAGCGAAAGCTGACCTTTTTAAGCATGTATTTCTCAGGTAACTAGAAGTCTTGCTTTCACTACTTGGACTACGGCAATGTGGCTTGGATCTTGGCTTGGTTTGAGACATCGAAAGAAAACTCTGATATTACTTTTATAAGACCTGTTGTCTATTATCTATTTTGGGCTTACCTATCTAAAGATTACGGATTTATGTAAACTTTAACTTTTGTTGACTTTGGTTTACATTAATATCTGTGCTATCTTGTTATCTATACTTGCGATGGTATCCTTTCGAGTAGCACCCCGAAAGCTTGTAAGTCTTCCGCTGTACGAATTTTCGGGGTGTTACAGATTGGTATCAGAGCCAAGGTTATAGAGAACTAGGTACATACTAAACCTAAACTATAACCATTTTTTTCATAAAAATCGATCCTCGACCAACGCCTGCCTGCTGCCAAGCTGAAGTCTTTCTTTAAGATAAGTTTTGAACGATATGAATTTATGAAATGATTATTTTGAGATAGATGCGAGAACTTAAGTTGAGATTGAGATTTTA
The DNA here is from genome assembly GCA_014162995.1 of Artemisia annua. Classification (NCBI taxonomy): domain Eukaryota; kingdom Viridiplantae; phylum Streptophyta; class Magnoliopsida; order Asterales; family Asteraceae; genus Artemisia; species Artemisia annua. The sequence goes on along the minus strand of LBNU01009377.1, from coordinate 1,363 downwards.
CACTATGATTATTGCGATATTCTTGATTTATTGAGTTAATATGGTATATATTTTGAGAACGTATTTGAGAATTGAGTTTTGGTTATTATGATGACTTGACTTAAGTGGTTTTTATGATTTTATGCGTGATTAGAGTAATGCGGTATTTTGATTTTAGAAATTATATCGTTGAGTTTACGTTATATGCGCGTTCTATTTATTTTGAAACTCTTACACCTATCCCTATACCGTTGTCACAGACATGCCTTCGCCTATCGCTGATGTGTTTGAGAGTATCCTTGTTGATCCATTTGGACCAGCACGGACTCAGGTTCTTCCAGCTCAGGATGATCCTTATATGATCGTCCAAGATTCTGCTGTTGCTTCTTCATCATCGGCCACTTCAGGCCCTGTTGGGTTTTGAAGTAATAAAATGCTAAAGAGTATAAACCGATCAAGAAAAAAAAAAAACTTCCATCAGATATCTCTATCCTCTCTCTCCATCACTTAACCCTAAAAACCTCCATCAAATCTCTCCTTAAAATTGCCGCCCCTCTCTCCTCTTCTTCTAGATCTAAAAGCTACCTTATTTCTTCTTCAAAAAGTCGCCGGAAAATATATGAATTATCATATTAAAATTACAAGGTTATGATGACTCATTCATTTTGTATTCTTACAGAAAACGTACACGATCATTTGTCGCCAAATTGAAAGGTTTAATTTTTAATTTATTTGAATCTTCTTCTGCTATAAGATTGTAACTGATATAAGATATTTGGTTGAAAAAAATTTGTATGTATTAGTTTGTATGGTTGAACATGTCTAGATCTCACCTTCTGTTCTCGTTTTTTTTCTTTTTGTTTGTTTTTTTGTTTATATATATTTGTTATAGCATAATCAAGTTGTGTTGTAGGTTTTATTAGTTTTAAATTGAAGTGTGGTTGTTGCAACATGATTGTGTTTTTGTATTATTCGGATCTTAAATTTGAGTGAAAAGTATGATTTTGGTTACTGTTTTAATGATTTGATTATAATACATATTAGTTTTAAATTGAAGGTCCGATCTTTGATGTTTAGTGGTGGCCTAACTCGTCTACTCTTCTTCACGATCTGAAATAATAGTAACATGTGAGTGTTTTTTTCTCTATTGTTTTTACCAGTTGCCATATTGGTTTCGACTAAAAAAGATATGAAAAAGTAAAGCAATTTTTGATCTGTAATTAAATTGGTTGAGTTTTTGTAGTTGAATAGACTCGCGACTTTTGTTTGGAATAATAGTAACAGGTGGTTGAATCTTGTTTCATTTGTTTAGATTCATGAACACGTGGAAATAAGTTCACAACATGGCCACAACCTTAATCACTAAGGATCTTTTATAAGAGCG